>JAEQBH010006370.1:0-145551 GCA_016808115.1 Tetrastigma voinierianum
AGCAAAGAAAGAATAGAATTTGAAAAAGAAAACTATGGATTTACATATGCTTACAACAAGATTAAGTGATTATGGTTTTATTGAGACATGTACATCTCTCTGAGCAAAGAAAGAATGAGAATTTGAAAAAAGAAAGAAGCTATGGATTTACATATTCTTCAATGATTAAGTGATTATATGTGGTTTTATTGAGACATGTACATCCCTCTGGGCAAAGAAAAGAATGTGAATTTGAAAAAGAAAAAGAAAAAAGCAAAGAATAGAATGGGAATTTGAAAAAGAAAAAGAAAAACCATATATGTCTATTCTTGCACAAGATTAATAAAGTGGTTAATGTGGTTTTAATAAGACATGTACATAGATGGAGCAAAGAAAATAATGGGGAATTTGAAAAAGAAAAACTATAGATATGCTTGGTTCCTGTTTTTAAAAACTGTTTTTGTCCTTTGTGTTTTTTATAAAATAAAAATAAAAAAGTGAAACTTTTTCTCTGTGTTTCCTTGTTCTCCTTATTTTTTGCAACAAAAAACAGTTGTCAAAAACAATAAACAAGCCCAGATCTTATATATGCATATATTCTTGCCTGAATTCATATGGTTATATGGTTTTAATTGATACTCTATACTTTAAGGGGCTGTTTGGTATCGGGATAACCTTTGGATAGGATGAGGTTTTGTCGATTCGATGTTTGGTACCATAATTATATCCCGGAAATTGTAATCTAGGATTTCTTTTCCTTCATTCAACTTATCCCACCTTATAGTGAAGAATTAGACCGGATAACAAAATCAACAAAGGCTTCATTCAACTTATTCAATAACTAATTTTAAATAAAACATAAAATTTAACTATTAAAATACAAACAGTATTTCTAATCCAGTTTTCTTATTCGACGTAATAAAACACGGGACAACACAATAATTATCCCATCCCATCCCATCTCGTCCCATCCCATACGAAATAATAATCATCTCTCGGGTAAACAAGCGGGCCCAGGTCCTTTCAACCTCGATGATCTACTCTTGGACCATTCCACTTTGAGAAGGCCCAACATGTAAGCTATCACTAGCGTCGTGTTGAGATTGAGCGTTCAATTGTTGTTATTGTGTTCGAGGGCACTAGTTTTCTATCCTACATTCCATTTTGAGGATAGAAGACTCTATACTTCGTTACTGTCTGTATAAATTTTATAAAGACAGTATGATTTGAAGAAATACATGAAAAAAAAATTGGAAGTGCAGAGAAAAGAGAAAGAATGGGCTCTGCGCTGGAATTTAAGTTCTGTCGCGACAGTCGGCTCTTTGTTGCTGATAGAAAAATCTGTCACGGCCAGAGTTTTGGCCGTCGTCATAGCGAATTCTGGTCTCGGCTTGACAAGCGGAGGCCTGCATGCGCAATCGTGCGCACAGTCGGCAACAGTGCGAGCCTGACGGATGCACTCGCATCTGCGGCGGCATACGTGAACGCATTGCTCGTGTGGCGGCCAGCGCGATCAAGCGAGTGTGGCTGGACCAGTTCTCTATCCGCGACTGGAGTCACGGTCGCGGCGAGTCTCTAGGCGTACACGACACGACACAGGTGCGCATGGCGAATGTGCGTAGTAGCGGCGGAGCGAACTTTGCGCTACACGGCGGCCGACCCAGCTGCGCCGCGGTCGACCTGGCCCGCCTGCGGGCGGAGCGGGCACATTTGCTGACGAGGTCTATCGCGACCAGACCACTCATGCGGCTCTGTGGTAGCCAGAGAGATCGATAGCGAAAAAAAAATTTTGACCCCCGGGATTTGGGGCACCACACGCAGTCTTCCTCAAGCGATGGTAGGCTCAGGCATTACTATGTCCGATACGCTGCTATTGGAAAGGGGGAACAAGGCTTGTTCGGGAGAGCATGATCACACGAAGAGGGCTCGAGGGAGCATGATCACACGAAGAGGGCTCGAGGTCCAACTTGCCTTCCCTCATTGTATATGGGTCTGGGTTCTTTCGTAGTTGGGCCTTACTCTCTGGTCTTTGGGATCGGATATGGACATCTCATTCCAATGATGGTAATTAATAACAACAGCTTATAGTATAGCAGATCATTATAAAATTCATTGTTATATATCAAACCCTTGACAATTTACATAAACTCATCATAATCTATTAGGATAAAACCCTTAAAAGCATGATATGATGCAACAAATTAAACTTGAGTAACTACTATTATATTTTATCTGTTAATTGCATTAAGTTTTATTTGGAAACTTTTATATGCATCACTTATATTTTATATGATTTCATTACATTAGTAGTTGCGTGAAAGACTTAAGTAATGAGTTCCTTACTTACAAGTAAATAAGTATAGTTAATAATCAATTTATGGGGTAAAGGAATCTATCTAAGATTGCAGTGCATGATCTCCTAATCATAGGATGACTCATATATCTTGGTTACTAAGATGGGTTTCCCATTAGTGAATGCACTAATATGTGTGGTTGCATATTGGATAAGACTTATGGTGAATCATCTACCAAATAGTCTTAATTTCATCAAGCTCTGATAGCCAGAAAATATTGAACCTGTATTGAGGTTTTCAATATACCTCTTCATGAAGACACTCTTTATATCCAAAAGGACACTCTTTAGATCCATTCGGTAAAACTTCATTATTAATGAGTCTGTTATGCTTTATAGTTAGGAGAATTTTGAAAAAACTCTAAATTAATTAGCCATTGGAGCAAAAGTTAATTTCAACATAATCAGTTAACTTTATTTGGAAGTACCCTTTTTTCTTTTCTTTTTTTTAAACATCTTGTTTGTAATTGATGATCCCTTTTGTATCCATCACAAAACTTCATTCCTATTAAGCAGTTGGATTCTTAGTATAGATCGAGAGAAGAAAAAAGGTTTTGATGGGTGTAGATCCAACAAATATAAATTCCTACTTTTAAAACACACAACTGTAAAATCCGACAAACATAAATTCTTACTCTTAAACACACAACTGTAGTAGTGATGAGCAAGGTCGTATCCATAAGGACCAGTTAGATTTTATTCCTTTTCGAAAGAATAAAAAGGATAAAAGGGGGTTTCGAAATTTAGAGTTAAAATGATGCAAAAGAATCAATTATAATTTAATAGAGAATCAATGATATGCAGTATCAACCCAGTATAATATCAGGATTGGTTGGTTGATCGCTCATTACAAAAGATAGATCTATTACCCTTCACTAAATTGGTTATGGTTGTTGAGAAATACTAACAACCTATCTCTCCTTACCTTCTCGATAATCAAGAGAAGCTCTTTGATTATATCTCTTACAAATAAACAATCCTAAACTAGCTATTAGGATTTAATCTATCAACAAAATTAATAACTAGAGAGACCACCAATTCTATCGAACAAATACATAAGCTCGGTTTGTTTAGCCGTATCACGTACACCATAGCATGAATTGAAGATGACCTACGGTCAACCATGTTACTTTACCACTTAGTATTAGAACATTTAAACCATTCTGATTTAAAGTTCTAAATGGTAATTATTATTTAGATAGAAGCGATGAGCGGCACTGCGACAATCAATCCAAACACAATATTTGAGAGGCATAGAAGATATATATATGAATAATGAAAGAATAAAGAAGTAACTAAGCAATAATTAGATCTCACAATTCTTGAAGAACCAAAACTTCCAATTTTATTAAAACTAAGCTTGTCTAAATAAGTTGTATTTGTGTGTTGGCAAAGTGATAGAATTAGTTATTTGGAAATACCATATATAGCCCTTTTTCTTTGTTCTCTTGTAGTCCAAGTTATCCCTTCTTTTCAAAATAATGGAGAATGATTTTCCCCTTTCTTCTGCTCTGTTCTGATATGGTATGAAAACCATATGGTATCAGAGCAATTTCTTCCGCTCCTTTCTCTCTAGTTTTCGATCTAATGGCACGAAGCAACAACTCAAGTAGTTCGACCGTCGGCAACTCAAATGTCTCAGTCTGTATTTTCTCCAAAATGGAGATCACCCAGGACTCATCCTTGTTTCTCATCCATTTATGGAACCCAATTTCAACACCTGGAATCGTACTATGCGTGTGGCTCTCACAGCAAAGAACAAAACCAGCTTCATCAATGGCTCTATTCCGCAACCGACAGAGAATGATCTTTTCAACTCTTGGACACGCTGCAACAGCATGGTCATATTTTGGATTCTCAACTCTGTGGTGAAGGAAATAGCTGATAGCTTGATTTATATTGAGATTGCTGGTGAGATCTGGAATGACCTTCACAATCGATTCCATCAAAGCAATGGGCCGCGGATTTTTCAGATCAAGAAACAATTTCTTGGGTTTAATCAAGGTTCGTTGGATGTGACTACGTATTACACTCGTCTCAAAACTCTATGGGATGAATTAAAGGATTACCCGTCATTACCTAATTGTCATTGTGGAGCTACTAGGGTTTGGCTTGAATGTCACAAAGGTAATATGTAATACAATTTCTTATGGGTTTAAATGAGTCTTATGCTCACACCCGTGGCCAGATTCTCCTTATGGATTACCTCCAATTGGTAAGGTCTTCTCCTTGTTTTACAAGATGGTGACAACGATCAATCACTCCTGGAATCCCAAGTTCTGACCTCATGCCTGCTAATGAATTTAATTCCATTGTTGCCACTTCGTCAGTTCAGAAAGCAAAATTGAAGAAAGACAGACCAATATGCTTCCACTGCAATATTCAGGGACATACAGTGGACAAATGCTAGAAACTACATGGTTACCCTCCAGTACAATTCAAATCAAAAATCTACTGACAAAGGTACATGTAAACTGGACTAACTCCACTGCATCTGAAGGATCAAATTCCTCTGATTCCGTTTTGAGTTCCTTGACTTCAACTAAGTGTCAACAACTTATTACTCTTTTGAGTTCACAACTACATGGTAGTGCTGATGCCTCACCGGAATCACAGCAGCTAAATCCCTCAGTGGTATATTTTCTTTCTTTACTTCTTCGTTCCCTGCCTCTTCTTTTCTACCAGATTCTTGGATACTTGATACAGGTGCAACACATCATGTTTGTTGTTCACAGAATTGTTTCCATAGCCAATTCTTTCATTACTCTACCAAATGGTTCCTTTGTCCCTATAGCTCATATAGGCTTGGTTCCTTTGTCTAACAACATCGTTCTTACAAATGTGTTGTACGTGCCTGATTTTCAATTCAATCCTCTTTCCATTAGTGCACTCACTCAAAGTTGTTACTCAGTCACTTTTCTTTCTGATTGTTGTTTCATTCAAGACCTTTCACAAGCCAAAACGATTGGGATGGGTAGAAGACATGGGAATCTCTATGTTCTGGACACTTCAAGTTTTTCGTTTTCATCAAACTTCAATCAACAGTCTATTTGTATAGGAAATTTTTGTACTTCAGTTTCCTTGTCTCAGAAAAATCTTTGGCATCGTCGTTTGGGACATCCCTCCTTTGTAAAGATTCAAAGTTTAAGGAATCAGTTGAATTTAAAATAAGGTTCTGATTTTGATGACTCTCATTGTTCTACTTGCCATTATGCAAAGCAACGCCTTTTACCATTTACTTCCTCTAATAATTTGAGTGTTGTTCCATTCAATTTAATTCATTTGGACATATGGGGTCCTTTTCATGTTCCTACTACACAAGGTTTTTGATATTTTCTCACCATTGTAGATGATTGTACTTGATGTACTTGGGTATATTTTCTGCAGTCCAAATATGATGTTCAAAACATTTTTCCTCAGTTCTTTTCTCTCATCTAAACTCAATTCAGCACCACCATTAAAAAAATCCGGTCTGATAATGCCCCAGAGCTATCATTCACTGAGTTTTTTAAAGCAAAGGATGTTGTTTCTTGTCACTCTTGTGTTAATACCCCTCAACAAAACTCGAAAGTTGTAAGACGTAGAATCAACGTGAATGGCTCGTGCTCTCCTTTTTTCAGTCAATGTACCTTTAGCATATTGGACAGATTATGTGCTCACTATTGTTTATCTTATAAACAGAACCTTCTCATCTTTTGTCCAATAAAACTTCTTTTGAGTTGTTATGGAACAAAAAAACAGCTTATTCACATCTTAGAACTTTTGGGTGCCTATGTTATGTTTCTAGTTTGAAGAATCATCGTTCAAAATTCTCCCCTCAAGTTGTTCGGGCCGTGTTTCTTGGTTATCCTCCAGGTTATAAGGGGATATAAATTGCTGGACCTTTCAACCAATGTTGTTTTCATTTCAAGGGATGTTATTTTTCATGAGTCCTCTTTCCCTTTAAACATGTGAGCAACTTTCTGCCTTTCATTTGGACATTTTCTGATTGCGTTCTACCATATATTCAGTCAGATAACATCAAATTCCTGATCCCACTTCCTCTGATATCTCCTTAATGAATCTCCTCTCATTTCCTCATACAAATGTGGTCACTCAGCTCGTGCTAGAAAGCCACCATCATATTTACATGACTATCTACGTGTAATTCTATTTTGTCATCCATAGTTCCACTCAGCATCCTCTTTCTCAGGAGTTCTCTGTATGACCTTTCTCTTCTTCTTATCAAACCTTTGTTCATTCTAATTCTTCAAACACTGAACCTACTTGTATAGTGAGGCTGCCATGATTCTGGGTAGCAGCAAGCCATGTCTTTAGATTGCAATCTCCTGAGGAGAGCGATACTTGGTCACTAACCACTTTGCCTACAGGAAAGCACCTAGTGGGATCTGCAAATAAGTTTATCGAGATCAAAATATAACTCAGATGGATTCATTGAGGTATGAGCTGGTTTGATCGCAAAGGGTATTATTATGCTACAACAAGAAGGTATTGATTATTTTGAAACTTTTTCCCCTATTGCAAAATTAGTTATTGTTAGAGTATTACTTGCTCTTGCTGCTATATGGTTAGCATCATTCAATTAGATATTAACGTGCTTTTACATAGCCATGTCTCCATGAGGAAGTCTATATGAGTCTACCTCAGGTTATCACCATGAGGGGAGAATTTAATTGCCAACATGGCATGTAAATTGCATAAATCCCTTTATGGGATTAAACAAGCCTCAAACAATGGATTCAAAGTTTTCCAGTGTCATTAGAAGGCTAGTCATCTATGGCATGTAGTTCTTTGTTTGTCGAGTACTGGAAACTCCCTTTACTAACATTGGTGTATGTTGATGACATTATTGTTGCTAACAATGATGAGCAACATGTGAAGGATCTAAAAGAATTTTCTTAACAGTCAATTCAAGCTCAAGACCTAGAAATTTAGATACTTCTTAGGTGTTGAAGTAGCAAGATCAACAAGGTATATCCAATCAATCAGGCATTATGCCCTCAAATTCTAAGTGAAGCTGGTTATGTCTTGGATGGAGAACTCGGAAAAACCCATATGGATCAAAGCATTAAACTTTCACAAGATGAGGGGGAACTACTAGATAATCCTACCTTGTTCAAAAGGATGATTGGGAAGCTTTTATATCTTACTATAGCAAGACCAGATTTGTCATATTCTGTCAACAAACTTAGCCAATTTCTTAGAAGCCAAGAGTTCCCCATCTTCATGCAGCCTATCACATTCTTCACTAGATCAAAGGAACAGTTGGTAAAGGTCTATTTTTTTTCTGCTCCACTTCCATTGCTTTGAAAGGGTTTGCTGATTCAGATTGGGCAGCATGCTCGGATACACAGAAAGATCAATTACGGGTTATTGTGTCTTCAATGGAGATTCTTTAGTTTCTTGGAAGTCAAAAAAACTGTTTCAAGATCTTCAGTTGAAACTGAATATAAGAGCCATGGAAAATGCTAAAATGTGAATTGATGTAGGCTTACCTTGTTCAAGGACTTGCACATTCAGCAATCAACAACCAGCTGTATTATTTTGTGACAACCAAACAAGCACATATAGCTGCAAATTCTGTTTTCATGGAGAACCAAGCACATAGAGATTGATTGTCACGTTGTAAGAGAGAAGCTTCAAGCTGGACACTTAGTTTGATTGTCACACCTGAAGACTCTGCATGTTTCATCTCAGCATCAAGTGGCAGACATGATGACAAAAGCTCTCTTTCCTACTCAGTTTGCTCTCGATCTTGAGGGGGAGTATTAAAACTAAGCTTGTCTAAATAAGTTGTATTTTGTGTGTTGGCAAAGTGATAGAATTAGTTAATTGTGAAATACATATATAGCCCTTTTTTTTTCTTTTTTTTTCTCTTGTAGTCCTAGTTATCCTTCTTTTCATTATAATGGAGAATGATTTTCCCTTTCTTCTTCTCTGTTCTGATATGGTACAAAAACAATGTCTAGCAATACATAGAAAAGAAAAGGATCTCCAGAGGAAAAGAGAAGAATACTTTATTATCAACCATGGATCCTACCTCCCTCTTTATAGCAGTGCCATACCTAGATTGAAATCTCTAGAAATAAACCCAATTTATAGGGAATCCTAGAAATAAATGTATTTTCTTAAAGTAAAACTTATGTGGTTTATCATCAATCCTTCACTTTTAAATCCAGAATCTTTAAGTTTGTATGTGCAGATTAGTAAGGCGTGGTCACGCCTTGTATGCAGTCCTCTTCTATGAACTCGTGGGAGATAAAGCGTGCCCACGTCTTATGTGTTAACTTCTTCTGGATGCACTAGAAGATTGAACATGCTCATGCCTTGTGTAGAAACCACTTCTGGATTTTTCTTCCTTTTGAGCTTCAATTTTTCTTCCTCCAAAAAATTGTGTTTTTGAATTTAAATTGATCCAATCTCACAACCTATCCCACAAAATACGAGATATGATCAACAATTCAAAAATTTAACCATTTATAATTATTAAATATGGAGGTATGCAAAATATGCAAGGCATTATCCATTCTATCAGTTTTAGTGATACACAGGGAGAGGTTTGCAATAAGTCATGGCCAAATTTTGACAAAACATTGGATGTAGCTCCTGGAAATCTAGGTATGTAATGACAACCTTTCAATTATCAAACTTATTTCTAAAATTAGCAAGAGAAGATTGTTGTGGGAGATAGTAAGTACTACTATGAACAAAATGAAGTTGTTCTTGTGGAGATTATTGGTGAGTTAAATAATTTATTAGTTCCTTTACTTCAATTGATAAAAAATTATAAAAATAAAAAATAAAAATATCAGTTCAGAAGGAAGATCACAATCATACATATTTTAAGATACAAGATGACCAATGGCCGATGATTACATCAACATAGCGCTGCAAGTCCTCCTCTCAAGCTAGCTCAGACAAAGGAAATAAATGTGAAATCTATAGTGGATTCTCCTTGTATATACGCTCAGGCATACCTTGTTAAATGTAGCCTTCAAAAGAAGAACATACGAGGGAAATTTTTGGAAAGCAAAATAGGATATTGCTAAGCTGGTGAGTGCATAGACCGGAACCTTAGCGTATTTGAATCTATTCTCAAGCATCAAGAAATGCCCTGAACAGAAACATATCAACATGGCGGCCAAGGATGTAAAAAGAGAGGTTAAGCCAAAGATAAGACTCTGAGGCAAGTTCTTGCTAAAATCTTTGTATTGATACTTGGTGGTGAGAAGGGTTAGAAAAATGAGCAAAGAGATGAAGGAAGTGCAGAGAGCAACTAGTGATGAAATAGAAAAAAGTTGGAAAGCCAAATGGTGTTGGAAAATTGGTTTCCATTGTCTTGGTTGAGTCCACCTGGTACAGTGGCTGATGAGGTAAACACCACAGTCGCTATTAAAGCCGCAGAAGAAAGTAGAAAGAAGTAAGGCCACTTGTGGTGTTGATCCATTCATTGCTTTTTGCTTAATAGTTCTTGATGTTCTTCCATGAATATTTGGCCTGGGTACTTTCATAGGGAATTTTCCCCACGATCCGATCCCGTCGACTCCTTCACATACTGCATTATATATCAAGTCGTTGCTTATGTCAAAGAAGAAGAAACAACAAATTTAAGGCTATGTTCCGTTCCCTAAAAATTTGAGAGAAAATACAAAGGAAAGAAAAGAAAATAAAATAGGAAGGATAGAAAAACATAACGAAAAATCAAAATATAGTTAAGTTTAGGTGATTATTTTTATTGGTTACTTCAAATCAATTTTATTCATTTTAAATCATTAATAAATAGATTAAACAGTTAAAAGAATATGTAAGTTTCTAAGTAATTTATTTATATTTGATTTTCTTTGAGATTTCTCATTAGACAACCAAATATAAAAAAATCATTTTTCTTAATTTTTTTTTCTTTTTTTAGGTTGTATTTGGTTCCAAAAGAAAAAACGTTAAGAAAAATGTTTTTCTCAAAGAAAGTTAAATATAAATAGAAGCTTACATATTTTTAAATTATTTAATATTTATATTGATGAATTAAAATAAATAAAATAAGCTCGAAATATTAAATAAAATAATATATTAGATTTAACTATATTTTTTATTTTCATCACTTTTCCTTTTCTTCTAGCTTTCCCTCTCTATTTTCTTTCCATTACATTTTCCCTCAAATTTTGTAGAACTAACATAACCTTAGTTTTTGCAAGAACAAAACACAACCTAAAAGTAAGCTAGAGGCAAACAAAGGCTTAGTACTTTTCAAGAACTAAACACAACCTAAAAGTAAAGTAATATTTGGTTAAAACTAAAACCATCAAATAATTTTAAAAAATTTCTTGAAAAATAAGCTACTTTAGACAAAAATGCTCTTTTTCATTTCATGTATTTATGTGTATGTCTTAAAAAATAATGTTATTTTTACAAGAAAACTGTGACATTTTTGTCAAAATAAAGACAAATATTGATGGAAGGTTTAGTTCATATTTTAAATTGTTTTGAAAAACAAAGCATATCATTTAGTATTCTTTTATTATTATTATGCCGAATTTAGTATTTTATATTTCTTGTGTTCTCTGACATTTTTAAATAAAATAAATAAATAAAAGATTTAAAACTATAAGCAAATATACCGGCCATAAATTTCGAATTTGGTTTAGAAAGTTGGTTTAATGAAATCTCCCCCCTAAAAGGCATACCTCGTACCACTTCACTTCCCACTGCATTTGCAGCATGCCTGTGGGGATAACCCAGCCTTCATAATTTTTCAGCTTAGCAGTTTTACGAAGTATGGTATCTACCCATCCACCAGCAATATAACTGTTCTAGTAAGAAGTCATACATGGGATTGTCTATGCTTCGCTGCCACCGTTAACATGTCCCGCCCCTTGTAGTCTAGTGAGGTCAGTGAAATTCTTCTAAGATTTTCTCTACAATTTCTATGATGCCAGTAGCTGCTGCAACTAGTACTGGTGTTGTTGAATCTGCAAAAACAACAAAGCAAGTCAAAATAGAGTTAAATCTAATATATTATTGTCATGTTAATGTAGAAATTATCAGAAATGGATAATTGGTTGATTGCTTTTGTCTGCATGAGCTGTATGCAATATTAGATTGATATGGTAATTAATCCTAGAAATTATGATAGTTGACCCGATCTTGTATATAGATATAGAAACCAGGTACATTGTATTTAATCCCTGAAATTATGATAGTTGACCAATCTTGTATAGATATAGAAACAATTTGCTTTTCCCTTTGGACCTAATTTTTAGGATGTAATTGTATCTATATATTCTTTCTGTTTTAGAGAAGAATACATCTCTTTAAATCTTTATCACGAGCTATTGTTTGGCGTGAGTATCGGGCCGAACGATCGAGAAGTCGACGAAACCATTGTATACGTATTTTCCCTCGAAACCCATCACTCTCGTAAAGCTGCTGTGAGTTCGGAGTTGTGGGACTTCTCAAAGAAGCCTCTTAAAAAGATTGCTAGGAAAGCTATGATGACATCGTCGGAAGAAAATCAACCGCTGCCTACTGCAAATGTTGCCCATCCAGGTATTATTGGTAAAGCATCTGTATTTTCTGCAACCAGAATAGAACTTGGATTATTGATCACAGTGCATCCGATCACATGACGTGGACTCAGTCGATTAAAATCTGTTCTCCCTTCTTCTCGTCAGTTATTTCCCTTGATAGTAGCACCTCCTAATGCGGGGAAGGATGCATTTATCTTGTCTAATACTCTCACATTAGATCTTGCCTTGTTGTTCCATCTCTTGAATACAACCTTTTGTCACATTAGCGAATTACTTGGCTACAGCATGCGTAACTTTTTGGCCCTCATTTGTGTCTTTCAAGACATTCTAACTCGAAAGATTCTTGGTTATGGTGTTAGACGGGGCAAAACTTTACTACTTAGAGTTGCCAGAGAATGGGGGATCGAAAATCGGTCGAGCGGAAATCGGAAACTATGATAAAGATAAGGCTCGAACAACTATAGTTTATAGCGTAGGTTAAGGACATCTTTCTTTGGTTATCTTAAGAAATTGCAGCCACAACTTTTCGGGATTAGTGTTAAGGGATTTCATTGTGACACTTGTGAGGCGCTAAGAACCCTTATGCTGTATTCACCAAGTTTGAATAAAAGTTGAGCCTTTTGAGATTATTCACTCGATGTTTGGGGTCTGGTTTCTCTATATCTGGAGCTCGTTACTTTGTGACATTTATTGATGAATGCACTAGAATGACTTGAGTGTCCTACTTATTAAAAAAAGTGGTGTGTCCTCTAGCATTCCAAATTTTCTAAAATGACTCACACCCGAGTATCAAAAAGCGGATTCGTGTTTGGCAATCGACCCAGTGGTTACGAGTTTATGGATGCCTCTCTTAGGGAATTTTGAGAACCCATAGGTCGTCATCAAACCTCATGCACCTATGCTCCACTGACAAAATGAATTGGCGAGGAGAGAGAAAGAATAGACAACTTTGGAGGTAGTGCGTGCCTCCCTGCCCCGGCATAGACCTGCCTCAGTTTATTAGGTGAAGTTGTGAAATACATTGCCCTCTGCTCATGAGCCGAACACCTTCTCGAGTAATAGACTTTCAAACTCCTCAACGAGAATTGCAATCCTTACTTTCCAATTCCCCATCTTGAATCTTGAACCCAGGTTTTGGATGTAAGTATATGTTCACATCCCAATCTTGAGAAATAAACTCAAATCAATATTTAGCTTGATGTGTTTTTGTTGGCTACTCTGAAATTTCAAAAGGATATAGGTCTTTATGATCCACAAACCGAAAATTTACATGTGACTCTAGATGCCTCTTCAGAAATTGGGGCCTTGACCAGCCGGGGAGTCTCTAAAATTCTCTTCGGGGGAGGCTCAGTGAAGAGAATGGTGGAGGTGATGAGTTTATTGAGTTGGAAAAGGTGAATGAACATTTAAGCATGTTGTGCAACAAGGCTATGATCACAATCATGAAAGCTGGGGTGAATCACCCTTGGAGTACCACCGAGTTGCCCCATCTACACCGTGGCGAAGAATCAGCCCGAGGAATGTTTCCTCCTCAGAGTAAGTATGAGATCTTGTGTTTGGAGAGTCTAATGAAACATATGTTCCTGCGAGAAAAGCGGAGAAACCCTTGATATCCACAAAAAGATTGAATAGGGAGTTCAGCTTGAGTATGAACACGATCCACGAAGCCAAGACCAAATACCCAATTAACAACTATGTGTCATCACTTAGGTTGGCCAGATAGTATGCATTTACTATTGTCGGTGTCCACAGTTTCTATTCCTAGTAATGTGCGGGATGCATTAGTTGATCAAAATGGAGAAAGAGATGAGCGAAGAAGATGGAGGGTCTGAAAAGAATGCCACTTGGGAACTTGTTCCCTTTAAGGAATGAAGCCAATTGGATGCGAGATGGGTGTTCACGGTGAAACTCAAAACCAGATGGGAAGTATTGATAGATATAAAGCCGACTAGTTCTGCCGAAGGGATATGCGCAAAGGTATGGGATGAACTATCGGGATACTTTTGCACCCAGTGGCTAAGATCGATACAATTTGCATTCCTTATATACATGTGACAAATCGGGAATTTGGCCTCTTCAACAATTTGATGGTAAAAATGCTTTCCTCAATGGAGATTTGGAAGAAGAGAGGTCTATATGGAGCTACCACTCGGAGTTAAAAATGGTTCAATAATAGCAAGGTGAAATGCATAAATTTAAAGTCATTGAATGGGCTGAAAGCAGTCCCACCTAAAGCATGGTTTAGGAGATTCTAGACTACAATGAAGGAGTTCATTTCTCATGAAATGCTTTCAGATCACGCTTTGTTTATAAAACACAAAGAAGAAGGAAAAATGCTTGGCTTTAATTGTGTATGTTGATGATATGGTCTTGACGAGGAGATGACGTGCGAAATGAAAGCTTTACGGGAGTATTTAGCCTGAAAATTTGAAATGAAGGATCTCGGGCAACTAAATATTTTTGGGAATTGAGGTGTAGGTCGAAACATGGAGTCTTGCTTTCATAGCGAAAATATGTGTTAGATCTTCCTAGCCCAGAAACCCCGAATGTCTTGATTGCAAACCGGTAGAGACGCCCCCGTGAAATGAATCATAAGCTCGAATTCTCCCCGGACCCGAGCCCAATGATTGAGAGATTAGTTATCGGCGATTAGTTGGAAGATTAATCTACTTATCACACACAAGGCCCGGATATATCATATGCGGTGGCGTTGTGAGCCCAGTACATGCACATGCAAGTGAAGAACATATGGAAACGATGTATCGGATCTTAAGATACTTAAAGAGTGCTCGGGAAAGGTTGTTCTCGAAAAATGAGTATCTCTAACATTGAAGGATACCTGAGTTCGATTGGGCGAGCGATCAAACAACGGAGAAGGTCCACATGCGGTTACTTTGCGCTGTGGAAGAGTAATCTTATTTACTTGGAAGCGAAATAGAAGGTAGTAGCAAGATCAAGTCTTTTTGAAGGCTGAATTTCGAGTATGGCTCATGGTGTATGCGGGTGTTATGGATAAGGAATATACTCGGGGACTTGAGGATTGAATATATGCTACACCTATGAATCTCCATTGTGATAATAAGGCAGCCATTCAAATTGCACAAAATCCTGTTCAACATGATCGCACTAAACATGTTGAAGTTGATCGTCATTTCATCGAGAACCTCGATGAAAAGAGATTATACAATTCCATTATTCAATCGAGAGTCGATTGGTGATATGCTCACAAAGGCGAGTTTCGGGAAGGTGTTTCATGGTATAATTGACAAGTTGGGCATAGTAGACATGCATGCACCAGCTTGAGGAGTATGCGCATAGGCGCCCATGCAATATTAGATTGATTATTAATTAATCCTATAAATTATGATAGTTGACCAATCTTGTATATAGATATAGAAACAATTTGTGTAATTAATCCTATAAATTATGATAGTTGACCAATCTTGTATATAGATATAGAAACGATTTGTTTTACTTTTAGGGCGCAATTTTTAGGATGTAATTGTATCTATATATTGCCTCTGTTTTAGAGAAGAATACATCTCTTTGAAATCTTTTTGCAGAAACTCTATTGTTTGACAGCTTTACATTGAATAACTTGTAATATAAATAGTACAAATCGAATCAAGAATTCAAAGAATAAATCTAGTAACTAAATCTAGACTAGGCATATTTAAAAACTAGAATTAATCTAAATCTAAATGTTTCATATTTGTAATTCTGAGAATTAAATCGACTCTCAATAGTTAAACCCATAATAGTAATTCTAACTCATCAAATATAAATATTAAATAATTTGAAACAATATATGGTAAATTTTTAGGCTATGTATGGTTCCCGAAATTTAGGAGAAAATGAAATGGAAAGAATTAGAAAATAGAATAAAGAAAGAAAAATGAATGAAAATATAAATAGATTTTAATTCAATACATTGTGTTATTTTCTACTTCAAACTTATTTTATTTATTTTAATTCATCAATATAAAGATTCGTAATTTAAAAATATGCAAGTTTTATATATTTTATTTATATTTGATTTTCTTTGAAATTTTAATTATACAATTAAACATTTCAAAAATCATTCTTTAATATTTTTTCTTTCCTCAAAGCTTTCCACGATCAAACATAATTAAGACAATTTTATTTATATTTGATTTTCTTTAAAATCTTTTATCAGAAAATCAAACATAAGAAAATTATTTTATAACCTTTTTTTTCTCACCTTAATATCTTTCAGAAACCAGACACTACTTAAAAGGGAAAAAAAAGTTACCTCGGAAAAAGAGGTTACTTCCGCCTCTTGTAAAGTATTTATACTCTGAGAAACAACTACTTTCATAGTTTTGGGGATTCGATTCATATGTAAACTTTTTGGCTATTTGAATTAACATATTCATGATATGAAGAGACCATATATGTTGTTGTTTTGCCTCTTTTAGCTTCCTTATCTCACTTGGTCCTTCCATATATTCACAAAGAAACAAAAAAAAAAAAAACTTAGAACCTTTATTGTTGTTGTTTTGGAAATTAATAAAAGAGATATTTAAGAGATAGTAATCTTAGTCGTACCCAGTATCATCCAGAAGATAACCACCAAAATTTTGGATACGTTAAGCCTGATAGATTGAAGAACTGCCATATCTTGAGGAACCCTTGGTGACATGAGCTCCTTTTTCTACATTATGACATATCAAAAGTGCAAAAATTAGGTTGTTTTAATTCAGTATATGTTTGGTCTGGAAAAATATAAAGGAAATAAATTTTCATATTTGGTTACACAATACTTTTCCTTTCTATTGCCGATTTTTTTACATTAATACTTTACGAATTCCATTTATATGAACTGGGCATGTGTGGTTACAAATGATACACTAAAAGCCAGATCCTAATGTAAGGATTTGTTTGGATTCCATGAGGAAAGGATGTATAAATAAACCCAATAATCAAATATAACTAAGATTTTAAAAGCAGATCAAGTAGATTGTTCTCTAGCAGTGAGGTTCATCTATTCATGGCCTTGATCACCGAGTTCTCTCTATCGATTACTTGTTTGATATTGGCCCTTTTGGTGATCATGGCTTGTGTAAAAATATGGCAATAATATAGGTTAGTCGTAAGAAATCTATCAATGTTTAATGATATTGTCATTAATATCAGTGTAACTTACAAAAAATAAAAAGCTTTCTTATAAATATAAATGATTAAGTACTCCGATCCCTTTTTACACCTTTGATTTCATCATCTTCCAATGCAGTTGGCAGTATTCAAAACATGTTCGATAGTTGGTTGGATATGATGATGGGGCGATGAGCTCAGCCTTTCTCTTTGAGCGTTAATGCGGGACGAGCTCTTCAACATGTATACCTAGTAAGTAAGTAATTAACAATGAATTAATTAAGTTTTGGGATCGATTATCATAAGGATAAATTTGGTCATCTAAATTTTGGTTGACAGAGAGCCTTACAATGATAAATGATATTTTGAAGAGTGGTCCGATGCACCACTTCTAAATCTTTGTTGGCCTGGGCTAGAATAGTAGGGGGCTTTCTCAGCGTGGTAATGGAATCCGCAAACCTTCCTCCCCTATGAATAATTTGAAAGCGCCGGATGCAATGGAGCGAAAGCAAAACACCAACGGTTATCAAATGAGTAATTTTTTCATCTTATAAAATGCGTAAAATAAGCAGAGTTTTCCAATATTTGTCCATAATTTAAAGGTACATAAATATTCATAAATATAATGTATTTTTGGTATGCTGAAGACAATTTCTAAAATTTTGAAAATCATTTTAATTTTAAAGTATCTCTTGAAAACATTTTTAAAATTTTGAAATTAAGAATTTAAACAATTTTTTCAAAATTTGAAAATTTTGAATTTATATCAAAAGTGTCTTTCCAAAATACACTTTAAGAAAATATGAATTTTGAATTTAAACTCAAAGTGTCTTGAAAATATGTTCTCAAATTTGAAAATTATGAATTAAACCAACATGTCTCTTGAAAATAGGGATGGCAATAGGGCGGCCCCATTCCTAAGCCATCTGTTTATTTAAATCATTTATCATACGATCGGCTTAAAACCGTAGGATGAGGTTTAACTTTTGTTTTGCTTTTATTTCATTTATTTTAAATAATTTAAATGGATCTGTGGAGCCATAATTTCTGATTATCAAATGAGTAATTTTTTTACATCTTATAAAATGAAGTAAATAAAAATGGGATTTTCCAATATTTGTCCATAATTTAAAAGGTACATAAAAATTCATAAATCTAATGTATTTTTAGCATGTGAGACAATTTCTAAAATTTTGAAAATCATTTTAATTTTAAAGTGTCTCTTCAAAAAACATTTTTAAAATTTACGAAAATTAAAATTTAAACAATTTTCAAAAATTTGAAAATTTGAATTTATATCAAAGTGTCTTTCCAAAATACACTTTAGGGAAAATATGAATTTTGAATTTAAACTCAAAGTGTCTTGAAGAAATATGTTAAGAATTTCGAGATATTATGAATTAAACTCAACATGTCTCTTGAAAATAGGGATGGCAACCGGGCGGCCCCCATTCCAACCCATCCTGTTTATTTAAATCATTTATCATACCCGTCTAGCTTAAAAAATTAAATGAGATGAGGTTTAACTTTTGTTTTTGTTTTTATTTTTATTTATTTTAAATAATTTGAAATGCCGGATGCGTGGGCAAAGTAGAACACAGCCGATTTATCAAATGAGTAATTTTTTTTACATCTTATAAAATGAGTAAATAAGCAGATTTTCCAATATTTGTCCATAATTTAAAAAAGGTACATAAAAATTCATAAATCTAATGTATTTTTTTGGCATGTAGAAGACAATTTCTAAAATTTGAAAATCATTTTAATTTTAAAGTGTCTCTCTTCAAAAACATTTTTAAAATTTTTGAAAATTAAGAATTTAAACAATTTTTCAAAATTTGAAAATTTTAATTATATCAAAGTGTCTTTCCAAAATACACTTTAGAAAATATGGTACAATTTAAACTCAAAGTGTCTTGAAGAAATATGTTCTAAAATTTGAAAGTATGAATTAAACTCAACATGTCTCTTGAAAATAGGGATGGCAATAAGGCATTTATTCCAACCATCTTTGTTTATTTAAATCATTTATCATACCCGTCCAGCTTAAAAAATTAAATGAGATGAGGTTTAACTTTTGTTTTTGTTTTTATTTTTATTTATTTTAAATATTTGTTTTTCTTTTTATTATATTGAAATTAATATATTTCATAAAATAAATAATATAGTACTATATTAAAAAATATTTTTATTATTATTATTATGTATATTAAAATATAAAATGAAATAATTACAAAATCATTTTTAATATGATGAGGGTGGGATGGGGGCGAGATTATTCCCTGATACCCAAACTCGTTCCAAATTTGGGGAAAAAAAAATAAAGCTCGACCAAACAATCGATTACCGTAACTATACACATCTCATTAGGGGCTGGAGTGGGGTGAGAGCACGAAAAAACACCCCGTTGTCATCCTTACTTGAAAGACACTTTTCTAAAAATATTTTTGAAGCAATTTCGATAATTGTAATTTTGAATTTAAGTGAAGTATTTATTAAGATTTACTTTTAAATGTTGGAAAAATGTGAATTTAAATTTGAGTATCTCTTAAAACACTTTCATCCCATAGATAATCTCATGTGGAGAAAACCGCCTTAAAGTTAAAGATATTTTTCTGGACAATGGTTTAATTTCTTATATTTATTTTTAAAATTTTATATTATTTTTCGGCATAAAGGTCTTTTGGAGCTTTGACGCATAAGGCGCACCTAAGGCACTGGTTTGTGAAGTGAAATGTGACCTTAAATACAAATTAATTTTATAAAATATGATTTAATAACGATTATATTAATAAAAAAAATTAAAAAATCCCGATATTTAAAGAAAAATCTATGAAAAGAGCAACAATATTATATAAATTTCAATATATAATTGAAAATTTCAAGAATAAAAGTGTTTTAAAAATAAGTCATAATCTATAAGACTTGCCTCTTCAGCAAAGCACATGTCTTGAAAGACAAGATCCTATAACTAGAGAGTGGTTATGTATTAATCCTTAACGTGTCTTTTAAACTATGGATTGGTTTGTAGGCTCAACCCAAAAGACCATACACTAATGAAGATATCGTTCTAATCATTAAGATGGAAACAGGGCGGGTTGGAATGGGTCAGGATGATTCCAAACCCGTCCCCATATTATACACAAAGTCCTATACCCAATTAAACCCATGAAGGAGG
Source organism: Tetrastigma voinierianum (assembly GCA_016808115.1). NCBI lineage: Eukaryota > Viridiplantae > Streptophyta > Magnoliopsida > Vitales > Vitaceae > Tetrastigma > Tetrastigma voinierianum. The sequence continues at coordinate 20,150 of JAEQBH010006370.1, forward strand.
GGTGAGGCGAGTTTTCAAAAAAAATTGTAAACCCGTCCCCAACTTGATCCGCCCGACTCTCTCAAACGTTCTCTCTCTCTCTCTCTCTCTCTTTCTTTCTTCACAATCCAAAATTGTCCAAAACCTTAAGATCAAAATGTCATCTCAAGTCGAGAACCATTGAAATAAACCTGTAACACCACATTCAGAAAGTGTCTGATGTAACTATAGGGCGCATATGTGTACCAGAAATAAAGTAAGTAATTGATCCAAATGGGACAAAAAGGGCATTAATTGAGAGATGGTATGCCAAAATAAGAAATAACATAAGTTGTTTGCAATATTAAAGGATGGAGGACTTATTTTGCAATTAGGCAAAGATTAGAGTATATAAAAAGGCTATGAGACAAACCCAAAATTCATTTTGGTCTCAATTTGTTAAAGACCCAAAATGTGGAGAGAGAAGAATAGAGCAAGGAAGAGAAGAAAGAGAAGAAGAGGAAAGAAGAAGTGGGAGGAAGACCAAACCAAAGATATGTTTCATCTTGAAATCATGGGTATTTTAGTTCTAGGTTTTGGTTTTGAGATTAGTTCCTTCTTTTCTAGGGTTTTGTAGAGGAATCCACCCAATTCTAGATTTGATGAGGTTATATGGGTAGAAACCCCGGTCGGTGGGAAAATAAACATGGAATCCTCCTATTTATATGGTTTTAAATTGGTGGACACTGGTTGAATTCATAGATTTTCACCTAGGGTTTTGTGGTATGAGGTTCCAAACCACCAATTCAAGTGTTATGGAGTGGTTTTGGATGAATTCTATGTTGATTCTTGAGGTAATATGGAAGGGAGAAGTTGTATGAAGAGAAATGGTACCAAAATGGGCAAAAATAACATTTATGGGCAAAAATTTGACGATACGATAAACAGTGATACGGTACCCCATCTGAAGCAATCGGTAGAATAGATACAAGTGTCTGGGGTACCAACCATGAGACAAATCGTTCTGGGTACCGATGGTGGTACCGGTACCGTAGTGCCCAAAATGCCCAGAATTGTGTATTTTTGTATAATTAAGCCCAAAATCATACACTTGAATTAGTAGGAGCCTTACTAAATTATTAAGGATGTTCAAATAAGATTGGAACTCGATGAAAGCGTGCGCGTGTCGTACCTCGCGCCTCGCGATATTCGTCGAGTGTGAATAAGTGGTATGAGTAAGCTAAATTTATATCATTATATATAAAATTAATGTGTTATGCCGTTGATGTGTGAGCTAAAAGCAAGGCGAGGGAAAGTTTAGGGAGTTCTGCTCGAAGTTGTGGCAAAAATGTGAGTGTTCTAAACCTATTTTCCTCGAATACTGATGTATTATTATTATAGTGACATTGTTGCTACCAATGGTTTTGATTTGTCAAACCATAATTCAAAGAGCAAGCAAATGGTTTTGATTTAAACCATATTTAAAGCAAGTAAATGGTTTTGAATTATTAAACCATGTTTCAAGCAAGTAAGCAAATGGTTTTGCATTATCAAACCATATTTAAAGCAAACAATGGTTTTGAATTATTAAACCATGTTTCAAGCAAGCAAGCAAGCAAGCAAATGGTTTTGAGTTGTAAAACCCACATATTTAGAAGCAAGCAAGCAAGCAAGCAAAGAGAATATTTTTCGAAAATAGGCTATCAAAATCACTGGTCATGCATGTATCTGGAAATTCGAGGAGGTATTCGTACGATGCTTGCATGGTGTTAAGGATATCATACATGCATTTAGTTTTTGGTCGGCAGAGCTTAGGTCGTGCATCCTTGGCATTTAAAGAGGAGGCAGTGGCACGTACGGGGGTATATAGGGTTAGCATTTAACTGCTAAATTATGGTGATGGAGACCCGGGTCACTTCGCGTATTCTGAAAGAATGGAGTAGGTATTGCCCGAGCCATTTTTGGTGAGCGGATACTGGTCCGACCAGAGCACGGTCGATGCCCCGGGCTCCGTGTTCACTGGGGTCTGTGAAAGGAAGGCCTCGAGTGGTTGATGGTTATAAGCATGTTTATACGGTTTGAAAAATCAACATTGGTGCGAGATGGCCCGGCTCTCGTGTTTGTTTTAAACAAGCGGTTGAGCCCTGACTCCATTTTTATTTCAAAGCGACGGATGAGCCGGGCTCCGGTGTTTATAAAAATTTTATAAACTTTAAAGCGAAATTTGAAAAGAAGTTTGAAAACTTTTAAGCAAGCCAGCGAAGATTTGAAAAGTTTTAGAAACTTTTTAAAGCAAAACAAAGTAAAGCGAAAGTTTAAAATATGCTGTAAAGAGAATTTTGATTTTGAGATGTTTTCAGAAAAAGCAAAACATTTTATAAAGCATACGCTCAAGCGAGCTCGTTTAAAAAGCTCATTTTGTGTTTAAAACTATTTTTCGAGTACGGGCACTCGGGCCAGGAGCAAATTAAGTTTCGACATTTATGTGATCTTTGTAATTAATAATATTGTGTAAGGAAATACTTTGAACTTGTATAATGGAACATATCTCTTAATAACCACATGGAAGTATAGTTTTGTAGAAATGTATTGAGCACGAGATATTGAAAGAATATTGCTAGTTGCCATGTGGGAAAGCTGCCAGAGGTGTGTATCTGAGATTTGGGACATGTCCTATGTCACGGCTGATATCTTTGCGAGATTTTACAAAATCCTAAAGTTGGAAAAGGAAAAAGAGATTTACATAGGAGTTTCAGCAGCGACACGGCCCGCTTCATAGGAATTCTAGTCGTTGGGGTAGCAGGTGGGGATTTGCAGTAGATTGAAGTAGGCACACCCTACCGCTAGTAGGGGGTGGGGGTGTGTCAGCTTCATTGTCAATTTCAGATTCCTCATCAAAGCATTTTCTCTTGGGAAGAGACACAACGCGAGTGTCACGATGGTCAAGTTGCGATTTTCCGATGGATGTCGATGACATCGGCGATGTCTCTTTGTCCCTTGGATGTGGAAGGGGATGACTTCTCTAGGTGTGGGTCTCAACGGGGTGGGGCTCAAACACAGGCGACACCCTCAAATCTAAGAAACTAGGGGTTCAAGGGTGATGGAAGAATATTTCCACCCAAAATCAATCACAGGAAGATACTAAAAATTTAGGAGAAACTTTTCCAAGCAACAAAAATGACGAGAAAGGATTGAGTAGGGCGAGGAAGGAAGGGGAAGGGAGACGAGAGGAGCGAAGGGATGGAGTAAATTCATGTTGGTGAGAGCGACTAGAGCGGGAGTAGGGCAGATAGAGTGAAACCAAACCCTTCTGAACCGATTCAGGTTTATAAAACTTTAAGCCCATTTAAACGATTAAATATATATCATACCCGTCTCATTTGAGGTGAGGAGGGCAAGTACTCGAACTGGGAGTTTTGGATGCATGCAAATCCTCGTTATAAACAAAAATACTTCTCGAGCCTCTCCTCCAAGCTGCTCTTACATAAGATGTGTAGTCAAAGTATACTGCCTATTTGAAGAGCACACGTGGGGCTCACCATTTTCGTGGCATCCCACATGGCTAAGTGCCAGACCTAGTTTGAACCCGTATGTAAGGAATCTTATGAAGTTATCTCTTTCCACATTCATATGATATTATATATCTACTTTGGGCCTAAGCCGGTATGGTTTAATTTTGTTTCTGGGCTCTACCCAAAAGGGGTCATGACGATGAAAATATTGTCCATATATACTAATTAGAAGAAGAGAGTTGAAGTAGTAGTCTTGCAAGCCATTTTCAAGGGCAACGTGAAGAGCAGTGGAACCATCCCGTGTGTGGCTGTAGTCAAGGGCTTGGGCGTCGGTGTCGCACATTTGATAGAGCCAAAGAAAACGTCTTTGTTACCATTGAGGCAGCGAAAGAGGGTTGAACGGGAAGATTGGTTTCGAGCAGCCAAGAGTACCTGTTTATATCGATTACCAATTATGATAGATTTGCAGAGGTTAACGCTTCCGAGGGCGGCTGCCAAATGGAGAGGGGTATTCCCGTCATTGTTTGGTGTAGAGAGAACATACAGAGCGTCCTTTTCAGTGCGGGTATAAATGATGAGTTGGACCAGTTTTTGAGCTGTATCCTCTTGCCTGCTCCTAATTGCCATATGCAATGCTGTGTCCCTTAAGAAACCAATCTTGATAGTATGAGATCTTGGATCCCGCTTGTATATTTCTACCACATTTTCCCAACTACCCCTCATGGCGTTCACCAACTCTCTCCTCATCTTCGTCACCTCCTCCTCCTCCTCCTTCTCCTCGTACTCCTCGTACTCCTCATGTCTACGAGCCGCCACCATGCTCTCCACCAACTCCCTTATCTCCTTATCTACAGCCGCCGTAGCCACGCCAAAGTCAATAGTAGAAGCCATTCTCCCTAAGCTCACCCTCTCCATCTCTATCTCCTCCACATTTATACTCAAATCCTTGCTTATTCCATTTATGTACAATAAAAAATAAAAAAGATTGCTTCTTTTATTTTCTATTCCATTCAGTTTTTTTATCAAATTTTATTAAAAGAAAAAAATCAGACATGGACATAATAAAGTAGGAAATCCTTTCTTTTCTTTTCTTTTAAGCAAAGAAAAGAATGGGAAATTTGAAAAAGAAAGAAACTATGGATTTCTCTTTCAACAAGATTAAGTGGTTATACGGTTTTATTGAGACATGTCCGTCGCTCTTAGCAAAGAAAAGAATGGTGAAAAGAAGAAACTATGGTTACATATTCTTACAACAAGATTAAGTGATTATATGGTTTATTGAGACATGTCCGTCGCTCTTAGCAAAAAGAAAGAATGAGAATTTGAAAAGAAAAGTATGGTTACATATTCTTACAACAAGATTAAGTGATTATATGGTTTATTGACACATGTACATCTTTCTAAGCAAAGAAAAGAATGAGAATTTGAAAAAGAAAGAAACTATGGATTTACATATTCTTACAACAAGATTAAGTGATTATATGGTTTTATTGACACATGTACATCTCTCTAAGCAAAGAAAAGAAGATGAAATTTGAAAAGAAAGAAACTATGGTTACATATTCTTACAACAAGATTAAGTGATTATATGGTTTTATTGAGACATGTACATCCCTATGAGCAAAAGAATGGGAATTTGAAGAAAGAAAAAAAAAGCAAGAATAATAGAAAGGGAATTTGAAAAAGAAAAAGAAAAAAAAAGAAGCAAGAATAGAAAGAGATTTGAAAAAGAAAAACAAAAAAGAAGCAAAGAATGATGAGAATTTGAAAAAGAAAAAGAAAAAGCGGTATATTTATTCTTGCACAAGATTAATAAAGTGGTTTTAATAAGACATGTACACAGCTGGAGCAAAGAGTAGAATGGGGAATTTGAAAAAAAAAACTATAGATATGTTTTGATTCTTGTTTAAAAAGCGTTTTTATTAAAGCGTGGAGTAAACACCACGATCGCTAAGCCGCAATGAAAGAGCAAGAATTACATGCGGTGTTGATCCGTCGTTGCTTTGCTTAATAGTTCTTGATGTTCTTCATGAAGATCTCGTGCGGATATTTTCTTTGGAAAGCCGACAAGCGATCGGGACAGATCCGTCGACTCCTTCATGCGTATTATATATCAAGTCATTGCGTATGTCAAAGTTGAAGAAACAATAAATTTAATGCTATGTGCCGTTCCCTAAAAATTTGGGAGAAAATACAAAGAAAAGAAAATAGGAGAAAGAGAAAAATATAAAGAAAAATCAAAATATAGTTAAGTCTAACCTATTATTTTTACTTGTTAATTCAAATCAATTTTATTCATTTTAAATCATTAATAAATAGATTAAACAGTTAAAAGAATATGTAAGTTTCTAAGTAATTTATTTATATTTGAGATTTCTCATCATACATCAAATATAAAAAAATCATTTTGTTTAATTTTTTTCTTTCTTTAGGTTGTATTTGTTCCAAAAGATAAAACTTTAAAAAAATGTCTTATATTATATATGTTTGGTTGTCTAATGAAATCTCAAAGAAAATTAAATATAAATAGAAGCTTATATATTTTTAAATTATTTAATATTTATATTGTGAATTAAAATAAATAAAATATGCTCAAAATGTCAAATAAAATGTGACACGACCAGGAATTCCAGTTGGCATGCCGTCGACCGCGAAATCTACAAGTCTCATCCTTGAGACCCATACCTGCAAAAATGGCCACTTGGGCCTACACATCATACTCATAAAATGTATATTTTATACAAAAATGATTTAATTACAATTTATACAAAAATGGGTCTCTTGCCCAGAATTTTACAAAAATACAAGATAAGGCCATTTTGGCCGTTTCTTCACCTCTAAGGTCGGGATCGTCCATCCCACAGTAATCTTCCCGATTGCACGAAAAATATATTACGACGGGTGAGCAATGCCCCGATGAGTGAATTTCCCACTACTTGGAGTTCTTATTAAGAAGTCTGATGCAATGGCACAACAACATTCAACACATGCTAATATATCACTCATACATATATTAACAAAATTAATTCGCATACAACATGTTATTCAGTTTATGACAGTAACATAAAAAAATTAGCTCACATGGGCTAAGGCACAATCAGACAATCCATCTTAGGCGCACAGTATCACACAAACATATTTATTTACTCATGGCAATAACACAGCACCACACAAATCAAGCAAGCGGTCAGGTAGATGTCAAACCATTCCATGGATTAATTCACTTTCGGTCCAATCTTTGGAGCTAAAAATGACCATCAGGGCACCGACAAATCACGTCCATTGCATGTATGAACAAAAAGTAAAACCAGTAGGAGAAAAGCCTCTGTTCAGTTAATCGAAACTCCACAAAGCTGAGTACCACGTGTAGTCATAGGTGGGGAGGCGAAACTGGCTAACTGTATAGTGCGAGCCTATTGGTCCGTCGTCGGAGAGTGCAGAGAAGGTAGAGCACTACCAAAATCATTTTCTCCTCTCTTCCCGGTTTGTTCTTCTTTTCCCCCTCTGCTCTTCCTCTCCCGATGCATTTGGTCAAGATTGAGACGAGAAAAGTCTCTCGATACCACATGTCAAATTCTGATGGTTGGGAAGTTACACTTCTATCTCTTATCGACCCTTGAGATTTCCCTCTAATGGCATGATGCCATGTGTCACATAGGCCCCATGGTACGAGTTTGGCTCTCCCACAACCCGACCGCGTGGCCTGGGCCACTCATAAAGTCTTGAGTGTCCTTCTACGTCTCGGCTTGAAATTTATTTGTCTCGGAATTCGACGAGGGGTCGATGTAGTAGCTAGATTTTGCGAGACGATTCAACGGTGAAGTCCCGGATTTCGTCGTCGGATTTAGAAAAATCGGTTTGACGAAAATTACCCTTTTATCATTCTTTAGAAAATTTGGAATTTCCGAGGTCTCACAAAAAATAATATATTGGATTTAACTATATTTTTATTTTTCCTCACTTTTTCTTTTCTTTTAGCTTTCCTCTCTATTTTATTTCCTTTCTATTTTCCCTCAAGTTCTATTGGGAACTAAACATAATGAGACTTTTCAAGAACAAACAACCTAGAAGTAAATACTAGAGGCAAACATAGGCTTAGTACTTTTCAAGAACTGAACACAACCTAAAAGTAAAGTAATATTTGGTTAAAATTAAAACCATCAAATAATTTAAATTTTTTTCTTGAAAAATAAGCTATTTTAGCTATAAAAAAAAGGTTATTTTTACAAGAAAACAAGGACATTTTTGTCAAAATAAAGACAAATATTGAAGGAAGGTTGAAGGCTTGTTTGGTTTCTGTTTTTGAAAATTATTTTTGAGAACAATTTTTGAAAATACAAAGCTCATCATTTGTGTTAACGAAAAGCATTTTAATATTTTACATATTCTTTATATATTTTTAGAACAAAAAAAAAGAAAGAACAAATACGTTCTTTTATGTTCTCCTTGTTTATCAAAAAAATAAAAAAAAAGATTTAAAAAACTATAAGCAAAAATGCCGGCCATAAATTTCGGAGATTGGGTTTTGAAAAGTTGGTTTAATGAAATCACCCCTCTAAAAGGCATACCTCGTACCACTTCACTTCCCACTGCATTTGCAACATAGTAGGATAACTATCCTTCATAATTTTTACTTGTTATTTTTATTTGTCATGTTAATGTAGAAATTATCATAAATGGATAATTGATTGATTGTTTTTCATTGAATAACTTGTGATATAAATAGTATAAATGGAATCAAGAATTCAAATAATAAATCTGGTAACTAAATCTAGACTGGGCATATTTAAAAACTATAATCAATCTAAATCTAAATATTACATATTTGTAATTACAGAATTTAAATTTAATCAGATTTAGAATCTGACTCTCTAATAGTAAAACCCATTATATTTATTTTAACTCATCACATATAAATATTAAATAATTTGACAATTAATACGTAAATTTCTAGGGTATGTATGGTTCCCAAAAAATTTGGGAGAAAATGCAATAGAAAGGAAATAGAAAATAAAAATAAAAAGAAAGAAAAAATGTATGAAAATATAAATAGGTTTTAATTCAATACATTATTGTTATTTTCTACTTCAAACTTATTTTATTTATTTTAATTCATCAATATAAAGATTAAATAATTTTAAAATATACAAGTTTTTATGTAATTTTATTTAGATTTGATTTTCTTTGAAATTTTTAATAATACAATTAAACATTTCAAAAATCATTTTTTTAATACTTTTTTCTTTCCTCAACGTTTTCCACCAATCAAACATAATTCTAAACAATTTTATTTATATTTGATTTTCTTTAAAATCTTTTATAAGAAAATCAAACATAAGAAAATTATTTTATAACCTTTTTTTCTCACCTTAATATCTTTTAGAAACTAGACACTACTTAAAAGGGAAAAAAAAAGTACCAATCAAGCCAACAATATGATGGAAAAGAGGTTACCTTGCCTCTTGTAAAAATATTCTCTCTGAACAATCTTTGCTATAACCTTCTCATGGTTTTGAGGATCCGATTCATATGTAAACATTTTGACGATTTGAATTAACATGTTCATGATCTGAAGAGACCATATATGTTGCTATTTTGCCTCTTTTAGCTTCATAATATCCCTTGGTCTTCCAAATATTCACAAAAACAAAAAAAAACTTGACTATATTGTTATTGTTTTGGAAATTAATAAAGAGATATTTAAGAGATAGTAATCTTAGTCGTACCAGTATCATCGGAAGATAAACACCAAAATTTTGGATCGTTAAGCACAATAGATTGAAAGAACACGCCATATCAGGGAACCCTTGGTGGCCTCGGGCTCCTTTCTCTACATTATGATATATAAAAAAGTACACAAATTAGGTTGTTTAATTCGAAATTATGTTTGATTTTGGAAAAATATTGTTAGAAATTGGGTCGGGTCGCCCATTGACGGGTTTGACCCAAACCATATATATATATATATATATATATATATATATATATATATATATATATATATATATATATATAGATATGTATTTGAACTACATGCTTGCTGCAAGCTTGCATGTAATTGCATGTAACTACAGATTTGAAATTCAAACACGAATGCAGTTTTATTTTAATTTTTTTCTTCTTTGTTAGAAAGGAGAACAAGAAAGATAGATCTCTCTCTTCAAAAAATTTCTTTGGTAAAAAAGAAGTAGATTGGGTTGTGAACGATTGAGTTTACTCTAGTAGTACATTCATCGACCAAGAGCGTGATGATCTTCGTTACAATGAATCACAGTAAAAGGCCAAATCGTCGGTGATGAGTTATAACATTAGTATCGAGCCACATTTATGATTCCATCACGAGAGATTTATTTGTTATTTTTTTGTTACTCACAAGAACATTTTTTTGGAGCAAATTTGTTTTTGCACAAATGGCTGCCATTTTAATTTTAAGTGTCATAATAGATTTTTTTTTTTTTTTTGGACGAATTTTGTTTACTGCACAAATGGCATGCCAGTTTTTTCTCAAGAAATGGCACAAGTTTTTTTATGGCTTGTAATTTTCTATGCCATTTTGTATTCAGTTAAATTATTACATACCATTATGTATAATTAATAAAATAATAGAGAAAGATAAATTTTAGAGATTTAATAAATCATATTTTTGAATTTCTTTTGAAGTAAAAGAAAAATATACTAGGATAGGAAGGATGTCAATATTAGGCATTGCTCCGGATTCACACCGAAATATCCTCTTGAAGCTGAACTCCTATAGGGATACTTAATGCAAGTCAAGCATTTCACGACTTTCATTTATTGCAAGTCAATCTCGCCCAAGTATAGAATGCAACTTTAGTCACGCCTTATCGAACATGTGAAGATGATTAATAATATGATACAAGTGATCATTTTCAACGGAAATATAAATGAAGTAAATATGATGCTCTATACTTCTTGCCTCTTAATTATAAAGGAAATTAACTCATTAGTGAATCACAGTGAAGCAAACAATTATTAGACTCTTAGTATATCTATTTTTAGAGGCAAGTACCTTAATAATTTGACCAAATCCGTATTTTATGCTTGAAAGTCCTAACCTTGATCTTCTAGATGCAAGGCAAAAGATTACATGGTTGAAGTTAAGCACTATTGTAAGACCAGAAATTCAATTTACGGGAATAAGAAGGCAAAATGTGATTTGATTACAAAATTGTAATTTCGATTAAAAATCAAATAATTTATTCTCTAGATCTCGAGATAGTGAAGCGGATTATCTGGGTTGGAATCGTCTCAAAAAATCTAGTTAGCACGTAAATTTCGTAATATTCGAGATAGTCGGTGTTGGCCACCTTTATGAGGCATCGATTGAGATCTTGAAGTAAAAGCGATTTTCTATCTTGACGAAAGTCACATATAACACGTACTCATGTTCCATAAGTGGTATGACTAGAGAAATGATGAAAATGGATGGCCGAGATAGTGTCGAGTATCAAATCTGAGAAAAGAGGGACGTAAGCGTCATTTTTGTAAATGTTTAAGTAACTACAAGACAAAATTATGAATAGGACTCATCTTCTCAAATTCAAAAAGGGGAGAAAATGTGAAATGGAGGGGAGAGGATGCAGTAGGTGTGGAAAAAACGAAAATGGTGGTTTTAGAGAAAAGGTCTCTGACTTCTCTCTAGATTTGCGACAAATCCGACCGTCGGCGGTCTTCGGGACAAGAAGGAGAACCGCTCTACATGGAGAGGGCTTAGGTACGGATTTAGGGTTTCCTCAACTCCGAGAGAGTGAGGTTTCTCCCTACTTGGAGTTTCCTTCTTAGTTGATGTATTTTAATGTTTGCTTTGAATGAGGCCGTGAGGGCATTTGATCAGTTCCAAATCTTAGGCAAGGTGTCGATTTTAAATCATGTGGACCGATGCGTATTCTCACGAGTGACAGGTTCCTAGTTGTGCATTTATGCAGAAAATGTATGCTTTGATGTGTATGAGGCCGAATTGGCGAAATCTCAGTTCTAGTGATAGATGAATTGATGAGTGTTGGAACCGTAAACCTAAGGTTTCTTGTTCCTAGGAATAGTGACACGAAAATCAAATTTTGTGAAAATATGTGCTTGGTCGAGTGATTCAAGTGGAATTGCTTGTGTTTAATAATTAGCCCAAGTGAGCTAATTTTTGGTGTATTGAATTGTGGAATTTCATGACATAATTGTGTGATTTAAATTATGTGAATATATGCATGGTGATATAATTGCATGTGTTATATGAGTTATTGAAATGACATCATAATGCATTTATACCTTTGGGGTAACTAGAAATTAGGTGAGTGCATGACATGGAAAAATTGAAAGAAAAAGCGAACGTTTTTGAAAGGAATTTCACGGATGATATTCCCGGAGAATTGGAGTTGGGAGATGGGCCATGGTCGTTCGGATGAGGACCGTGAAGCTGTTTCGAGCTCACCAACCAATTCGCCTCGGAGGAATGATCATGTACATGCCAGAGATATTTCGGTAGTATATTTTCAAGAATAAATAGGTTTTTGTTTTGTGAAGTTATTTTCTCATACATGGCTTAGGCAAGTGTGAGAGTCGGTGAGGACTCGAGACATGGGGATAAGCGTGGAGACGTTCGAGTAGGATCGCGAATTTGCTTAGATGTGTTTACTTTGGAACATTGCACTTTATGCGCTTAGGTGGAGGAAGTGGCCAGCAGGGGCGATTCCTCTTTGAGCATTAGCTCATACTGTCGAGGGATATTATATTTTACGGTGCGGGGACGATGATGGAAGCGACACGTCATGGGGTGAGTTTAGAAAGTCGGATTGTAAGACTTGGTTTTGGCGTGATGTATACATGTATTAATTCTCTGAATTTTAATATATGTAGTGTATAAAGAGAATTGATTCGCTCTTTGAAGCGTGGATATAGTGGATTCATGGTTCTGTTGTATCATGATGAGTATAGTTATTGGGCCCAAGTGAGGTCGTTTCACTCATGTTGTATATTAATTTGTTTGGAGACGGGTTTCATGCGAGTGCGTATTTGGGTAGAGCTCCGTACAAAGGAGACTCTGCCAGATTTTACGAAGTGGCGTCAGTTAACGGGCATCCATATGATACTCTGCGAGTTGGCCAAGGGTAGTCAACGGACCCCGGGTTTGGGCGTCACGACGAGTTATCGAGCTTAGGTATCACGATACCTAGGAAGCTCGGGTTGGGTATCCATCACCACTTGGGTGGTTTGATGTGGAGTATAGGTATGTGGAAACCTAGAGAATGAGGGCTTGGGCTTAGGCCATAGAAATGTAAAAACATCCCCACTAGGAGTGGTTCGATGTTGAGCGTAGGTATGAGATGCACCCAGGAAATCGCGGAATAGCCAGTTTACCACGCCATGTGTTGATGTGTTTTGATTTGATGAAATGTTGTGTGAATGTTTGATGAATGGTGTGTATACCATGTTATGAGTTGTGAAATGTTTGTGTGCTTGGTGATTAGCACATAGGGAAAAGCTTTGGGAGTTTACGAGTGAGTAAATGGAAGCATAAAATAAGAGAAATAAATTTTTATAAATTTATTTGGTTTTATTAAAATAAATAATTTCATAAAAATTATTTGGTTTAGAGGTGAAAGAAATTTAATTTTTTTAAGGTTTCTGATTATAAAGGCCCAGAAGAAAATTAAATAAAATAAAGCTACTAAATTTATTTGGATTGAAAATGAGAAGAAATTTTAAAGCAAGAAAATAAATTTTATAAATTTATTTGGTTATAGTGAGAAAATAATTTTCTAAGGTTTTATATGGTGTAAGCGCGAAGAAAAGTAGAAGAAAATAAATTTTAGAAATTTATTTGTGTATTCTGAAAAAAAAAATGGAAAAGTATTTTTGTGTCTCTCTAGTAGCAAAAAAATAAGAAAAAAAAAATGTATACTTATGTTTTTGGAGTATTTTCCAATAGCATGTGTGAAAAAAAAATGTATATATGTATTTTTGGGTGATTTTCTAGCAATTTAAAAGAAAAAAAAAAAATTTCTGCTCAAGAAGTGCAGAAACGGTTTTTGGGCTACTGCCCAATTGTATTGTGAATTTGTATTGCAAGCCTTGCAATTGTATTGCAAGAGAGAGGGCTGGAAAAATTGTAGTGAAAATTGTATTGCAATCTGATTTTGTATTCAGAGAAGAGGGCTCCGGTGTATTGCGGGAAGTGTTAGATTGTATTGCATAGGGAGGAAAATTGTATTTACCCAAGTGGAAATTGTATTGCAACCTTAGATTTAACCCAGTTGAAAGTGTATTGCAGAGAGTGCGGTGGCTAGAATTGTATTGCAACCTGACAGTTGTATTTGCGATGGGTGTGGTGGCTAGGATTGTATTGCAATGCTTGTATTGTATTGTGACTTGAAGGGCTAGAAGAAGGGAATTGTATTGCAATATACAAGAGTGTATGTATTGCAAGGAAGGAAGGAATTTGGAAAATTGTATTTACTTGATATAGTAGTGCGATGGAGTAAATTGTGTTCTGTCTGAATTTTTATATTGTGACCTCTGATGTCAGTGAACGGTAATCAGTGAGCAGTGAGACGTTGGCCGTCGATATGAATAGTAAATTCCGAATTTTTTGAAAAATCAAATAAAATAAAATTTAATAAAATAAGACAAGTTTTGAGAAAAAAATGAAATTTTCAAAAATGAAATTTTCAAAAATGAAATTTTTGTTGATAAAAATGTTTTAAATGTATAATTAATTGTCTTGCATTACTTGTAAATGCAAGGACAATGTGTATACACTGATTTATGTGTATGGATAGTGTCTCGGGGCTGTGCTTATGCCTTAGAATCTTGTATTATGTTAACTACCATTGAAATTGTGATTCGCGTGATTGTTACGTAGGAAATTATATGCATGGTGTAATGAGTATAGGAAAATGGTGAATGTTAGGTTAGGAACATGACCTTAGGGATTTGGATAATGAAATGAACAAGAAAGCTTGGAATTTTATTAAAATAAATGAACTGAGTGATTGGAATTTAGCGCCACTTAGGAAATGAACGGGTCAATTCATGGTTGTTAAGTCTATTAGTAATTGGCATGTGCATTGCTAGTTAGACCGAAATGAAAAATTAAATGATTCTTGTTGCCGTGGAAATACGTAGATGGCTAATTAGTCACGAGGGGGCGTAGAGGGCGTCCATAAATTCTTGTCAGGCACCGCAGTGCTGATAAGCAAGCCTTTGTTGAAATTTTGTAGGTATTATGGCGTCTGCTCGCCTGAGGCTAGCGCCGCGGTGGTCGAGAGGAGTCTGGCCAACCTCCGGAAGTTTAGGTGACATCCTCGGAGCATTCACGGGAGAGATCCGATGGTGGTAGACCATTGGTTCTGCAGTTGAGAAGGTGTTAGAGGTTATGGAATTACTTTTGACACTACGGGATTAGACTTCATTTGTGTTCGGCTAAGTGAAGGCTGAAATATGGTGGAAATGGGCAAGGACCTCTAGAGACCTTAGAGGAGCCATTGTTGTGAGTTCTCCCCTAGGGATTAGGGCGAGAATAGGTACGATATGTCGAGGTTGTGAGTTAGAGATCTCGGGGACTCTACTCACAGTGGACCTAAGGATCATGGAGATGTCAGAGTTCGATGTCATCCTGGGGATGGATTGGTGACGGCACGAGGGTCGTTATCGATTGTGAGCGTAGAAGGATTCTTGCCTACCGCAGCGAGCCCGGTACTCGTGTGGTATTTTAGGGAGACCGAACACTTGATATTTTGCCCCGAGATAGTATATGAGTCAGTGTCATGGGCCGAGTTAGCGGGTTGGCTAGCGAGCCTTACTGAAGGGCGAGGAGAGACGGACCGTCTACCTCGAGTAGTGTGCGAGTATGGATGTTTTCGGATGAGCTACGATTGCCTCCCACGGTAGTAGACCCCCGGTGTCGAGTTACACCACAGTACTTCACGCAATCTCTATGATCGCATAGGATGGCAGGTTGAGTTTCGGGAACTCGAGTCCGATTACAAGAGCTATTGAATGAGGGTTTATCGAGCCAAGGCACTTCACCATGGGAGCTCCGATTCTATTTGCGAAGAAGAAGGGCAGACCCTTATTTGTGCGTGACTACAGGGCGGTTGAGCGGGGTTGCTAGTCTAGAATCCAGTACCCATTATCGGATTGATGATTTATTTGACCGGTTGAGAGAAGCGCTAAGTCTACTCAGAGATGGACCTTCGCCTTTGGTTACCATCGGTGAGGGTTAGGGAGATAGATATCCCTAAGGCAATGTTTAGGACGTTATGGGCACTTTGAGTTCACGGTGATGCCCTTTGGATTGGCGAATGCTTATTTAGCGACATTCATGGATCTCGTAGGGTGTTCTAGCCACTATACGAATCGGTTGTCGCGAATGGCCGTGGATGTACGATCTACTCCCGGTCGAGAGTGGGGCATGAGTATCACTTGAGGATTGTGTTCACGATTCTTGAGACCATCGGTATGCGTTAAGTTCGATGAGAGTGCGAGTTTTAGCTTCTTGAGGGGAGATTTTGGGACACGTGGTGTCGGCCTGGGTGTCAGGTCGGCTGGAGAAGGTTGAGCGGTGATGAGTTAGGAGAGACAAAATGTCAATCTTCGAGATCGTAGTTTCTTGGGATTAATTTTGGGTGTCAGGAGATTCGAGAATGGGCTGAAGTTGTCCATTCGGGGCAGGATTGTAGGATTTCGCCTATGGGACATGGACTCCATGGTTGGGGCGACCCTGACCATAGAGAGAGAGATTGAGGATACTTGGAACACTCGGGATACGGGTGTTGGTAGCAAGAGGGAGGATCAGCTTTCTTCTAGTTCGAGGAAGAGGCAGAAGACTTAAGCCACACTGGTTCGGGACTAGGGCCGAGTTGAGCACGGTGGCGGGTTGCCCCCGAGACGGGGATCCGAGACTTTGGGACAATGCGATCCCGGAGTTGGCCGTAGAGACGGAGAGTATCTGAGTTCATTCCTCCATACCCTGAGTGCGAGTCGGAGGAACCGGTTGGAGTTAGGGGTGCTATACAAGCACTCCCGGCAACCTGAGATAAACCGGAGGGACGAGTGTGGGTCGAAGTCGGGGGAGACGGTCGAGGAGTTGCGCGGCGAGCGTGGTGGACCTTAGGGTGAAGTAGGCTATTGGTTGTTGATGTCGGGTTTGACATGGATGGGATTGGCTGACCATCGGGTTGTCGATGGTGGGACCTTAGCCAGGGTTGTCATGCAGGCGACCTTGGATTTGGGCTTAGAGGTTAAGGCCTTTAGAGAAGCCAGGTATAGATGTTCTTCCCTAGGATGTAGGGTGAGAGTTGACCTGATAGGTCGAGATTATGAGTGAGTGATCTCTAAGATTCTGCTCATGGTGGACCCCGGGATTGGGTGTCACCGTATGACATTATTGCGTTCGGGTGCACGGTATGGTCATTCACCACTCTTGGTGAGTGAGGGTTGAGTTTGTCTTTGAGACTACGTCCAATGAAGACTCTTAGTTCGAATCAGAAAACGAAGAGAAATTAAAGTGTGTTGGGCAAAGTGAAAAAAAAAAGGGTCGTTAATCCCCTAAGGTAAGAAGCCTGGAGTTAGAGTGAAGGAGACCTGCGGTAGTATCCGAAAGGTCCTGTGTGGGTGTAAGAGACCCGGGGAGGTATCCCGAATTTCTTTGTGGGTGTAAAGGGCAGTGGGGATATCCGGGAATTTACGTGTGAGCGAAGAGGCTCGAGAAGTGTAGCCCAGAAGAGTTATGTGCTAGAGATGAAAACACACGATCATGGTTATCACGCGAGACTTAGAGTTGAGTGATGGGAATTCGGGAGTGGCTCGAGGTTTGGATCTCTTTGGAAATTGCATTGGGTATTGTTGAGGTAGCGAGGGCTCGGTGGATTTCATTCATGGCATGGACTAGGTTGATTATAGGATTATCGGTGATTGTGGCGGAGGTCGGCGTTCTAGTGACGAGGGTTGTGTAGGGATACGTGTTGTACGGATTATACACAGGTGTTAGAGGACACGCTGCGAGCATGCGTCCTGGATCATAAGAAGCTATTTGGGAGGGCATTTGCCACTAGTGGAATTCGCACAACAAACGGTTACCGGTATCTGAGGATGACAGTATGAGACATTGTATGAGGCGAAGTATGAGTGTAATTATCATTGAGCCCAGAGGTGGGAAGGCTCCATCACTGGTCTGATTTGATTAGAACACCTCAGGAAGGTGAGCTTGATATGACAACGTCTTCTCACGGCTGGGCGTGGAAACTATCTCTTTGATGTGCGACGTGCGACCTTTAGAGTTCGAGGTTGGGGATCACGTCTTCTTGAAGGTGATGCTAGAGGGGAATTAGTCGGGTTCGGCAAGCGTGGGAAGCTATCGCCGAGGTTCATTTAGACCCTTGAGGATACTCGAGAGGTAGGCAGATTTAGCGTCTTTGGTTAGCATTGCAGCCCGGCATGTCGGTGTCGCTTTTGCGAAATTTCCGTCTCCATGCTCCGAAAATATACTCCAGATCCAGCTCATGTAGTGGATTGGGGACAGATCGAGGTTGACACTGATGGGACCTTTGAGGAGGAACTAGTGTGCATTGTCGATAGCCGTGATCAGGTTTTGCGATGCAAGACCGTGAGGCTAGTGAGTCTTTGTAGGCGATGGAGTGGAAGTCGCGTGGGAGGCGAGACACGATGCGGGCTACCTATCCGCTTCTTGTTTAGGGATGAAGGTACGATAGTTTAGTCGTTTAAGATTTAAATGGCTGCATTTACATAGTGGTAGAGTGCCGTTGCATATACATGTAAGTGATTGTAATTATCCTCTGAATTTGGGACGAAATTCTGAGAGAGAGAATGTAAGACTGAGATATTCGATTTAAGAATAAGGGCAAAATCATAATTTCGATTACAAAATTGTAATTTCGGATAAAAATCCATAATTTATTCTCTAGATCTCGGATAATGAAAGCAGTTATCTGGGTTAGTTAGCAGAGCATCCACTTGTATTCAGCGGGTTGGCGGGGTGATCAGCGGACCCCGAGTTTGGGGCGTCACAACTATTGTACTTAGGAGGAGAATATATTGTTGAATCTATCCTAGGAGAGCGTTAAACATTAAATTTTTTTGTTTTTTGTTTAAATTAGTTCATTGTAAATATGTGAGTGCTGTATGTATTGACCTTATCTTGTTTATAAATGTTTATATATTTATATGTTCTTTCATGTATATATTATAATATTTATACATGGTTATAATTGTGATTAATTGATATGAGAGAAATGAACTCGAAATGATTTGGGTGAATTGAGTTGCAAGATATAATATTGGTATATAGGTGTTGATTGGGAACATTGGCAGACTTCAACTCTGACAATAAAGTATTTTAGTAATTCAATTTCGACTTGAAGATGATATGTATATATTGCATAAGATTGTGATTCAATTGTTATGTCCTTTCTTGTAGTATTGTGATTTTAGTATGGCATCAAAGAACATCATAGCATATCTCAACAAGGGTGAAAAACTTAATGGTGACAATTATAACATATGACATCTTAAAATTGATATGTTTGGAAAAGCGAAGGTTCGAGATATTAATCTTTGAAATGGAAGAACCTCAGTAGTTGAGGTAATAACAATAATGCTCAGTTTAGACGTGATTTAACTGTCTATAATGCTTGGAAGAAGAAAGATTCCACTGCTCGAGGAATCTTAATCAGTTCAATGAATGATGACTTGGTTTATGAATACCAACAGTACCAAACTGCACATGCTATGTGGGTAGCATTAAGGGAAAATTTTGGAAGACTCTTTTTGTCTCAAACTAAAATGATTAACTATCAAACAAAGGTCCCCAATAAATCAATGAAACAACATTTAAGAGACATGTAAAATATGATAATAATGGAATTGAAGTTAGTTTGGGCATGCCTTACTTGATGAAGCGGTAAGTCTGAAGGCTTTGATCAGGTCTCTCCCTCGTAGTTAGAGACATATGAAGGTAAATATGACTCATAATGAGAACATCAAGACTTTTTGCACGACATATGTGTTTGGAACTTGGGGATGAAGCGCTGAAATACATAAGCTTGATGCTCAAGCATATGTGGCGTATCGGGTTCAGAATATTCATGGTTTTAAGCGGAAAAATTTAAAATTTAAAGGCAAAAGCTGATGGAAGTTTGATGAGGCTGGAAAGGGACCGATGGGAAGGAAGTTTCTGAGCGCTATAGAGATAAGTGCGGTGGGAAAAGGATAAAGACAAAGATGACATGCTACAATTGGCAATATGGGTCATTTGCTCGTGAATGCTGTAGTAGAAAAGGTATCTTATCTTACCCGCTACTCATTGCAAACTCACATTTATGATATTTTTGTTTCTGAATCTTGTTTTGCTCCTTTGAAGCATCCTATGTGAATTAGGCTGGGCCACCGCTAACAGCTAGAGATAGAAGTGGGTTTGTAGGTTCGTCGAATACAGTGGATCACGATTAAGTTTACTTAGGTAATATCTGAGGATCTAGTGAAAAGTTGGAACATGCAAATTAGACTTGCAAGGAGGCCGGATCCTTTACATACATGATGTACTACATTCTCCAGAAATTCGATGAAACTTGGTCTCTGTTACTGCTCTTCTAAGACTTGGTTATTGTTTGAATTTTTATGAAAACTCTATTGACATTTTCATATCTTGTTTATTTTGGTTGTGGACATATTGTGGATGGTTTATTGTGTTGAACCACAAATATGTAGATATTATAGTGGTGTTTGTTTCTCCTTGTTTACTCGATTTAGAAACAATGATTTAAGTAATGAATGTATGCCATCTTCAGATTAGGGCATATGAGACGAAAGAATAAGATAGACTTGTGATGGTCTATTAGGACCCGATCACAAAGTTGAATTATCCACTTGTGAATGTGCCTGCAGGAAAAACCACAAAGAAAACCATTTGAGTAAAAGTTTGTAAATTTGAACTACTTTTGCAACTTATCCATTAGATATCGGCTGGATGATGAATGTAAGGGCAGGCGTGGTGCCTCATAAACATTACATTCATGATGATTACACTCGATATGGTCATGTCTATTTGATTTCATAAGTCTCAAGCATTAGATTGTTTTTTATTCAATATATTAATGGGGTGGAAAATCAATTAGACAAAAAAATCAAAGCATTGAGAGGACCCGATGTCGAGGCCGTGAATATCTATCTGAGAAATTTCTTGGCTGTGTAATGACAAAGGCATTTTGGAAACAACTAACAACTCCTAGAACTCATAGCAAAATGAATTGACATTTGTCGAGATGGAGAAATAAAACCTTGCTTAAAATGGATTGGAGTCGATGATGGCACAAAAATTTAATCTCGATACAATATTGAGGCGCTTTCTGATGGCTTGCTGCCTATATGTAGCAAATTATCTAAATTGGTATCCTCAACATCTTATGAGTTATGGACAGGTAGAAAACCTTATTTGAATTGGCTGCATCCTTGAGGATCTCTGACATATCGTGACACTTCTCAAAAAATATATGGATTAGGGCCGAGGAAAGAAATGTATCTTCATATGATACAAGAAACTCAAAGGTTTTGTTTTTATTGGTGAGGATTTACGTGGGTAGTGCAGAAATTGAGTCAGAGATATCTAGCACTATTGAAGTCATGTTTCTGTAAAGGATGATGTTGATAAAGTCATCATCTATATGAGATAGACAAATAAGAAGAAATGTAGGTACAAGTCATCAATTTGATGACAGTCGTGTGTAGTAACTGAATCCTGTTTCTGCAATTGGAGCACAAGAGTTAGTAGCCATCTCGAATTGAGTGGGAGGTGAGATCAGGTATTGTTTGATTGGTTGAGCGATGATGATTCTCAATTACGAAGAAGCATTAGTTCCCGAAACTCCCGTAAGCGTTTTGGAGTGAAAATGACTTACATTGTTACAACTAACGAGATGATGATGAACTTGAAACCATCGAAGAGGCACTTGAGTGTCTGAAAAGAAAAATGGAAGGTTGCATTGGAAGAAATAGAATCCATGAAATTAAATCAAGTTTGGAGCTTGGTTGATTTGCTTATGTAGAAAGGCTATTAGAATAAATGGATTCTCAAGATAAAAGCGTAAAGTGGATGGTTCTATTGATAGATATAAAGAAACTCGTCTGGTATGAAAGTATACCCGAAAGAAGGTATCGAATATGAGGAAACTTTTTCACATGTTGTACGGTTTACCTCTATTCGATTACTTCTAGCTATATTGACAAATTTAAATTGAGAATTGCATCAAATGGATGTAAAAACAGCTTTCTTAAATGGAGAGCTAGATGAAGAAATCTATATGGAACAATCTGTAGGTTTCATTGTCAAATCGGGCGCAAAGTTTTAAAGCTTCAAGATACATATATAATGTAAACAATCATCGAGACAATGGTACCTCAGATTTCATAAGGTAATTTTAACTTATGATTTCAAAATGATTGATGAGGACCACTGTGTTTATGTTAAAAGGACTAGTGGCAAATTTGCAATTCTATCTTTATATGTTGACGACATACTAATAGCTGGAAGTGACAAGGAGTATCTTATGGACACATCAAAAAGATGGTTGTCACACATTTGATATACAAGATATAGGTGAAGAAAATTACATAATAGAGTAAAATTCAGAGAATGGATTTCAAAAACAATTTGGCTCTATCACAAGAAAATTATATCCAAAAAGATTCTTGAGCGGCTTCCATATGAGTAGTTGCAAACTTTGTGGATACTCCTATGTCAAAACTAAGTCTTATGTAATCACAAAAACCCACAGACGTGAAGAAATATTCAAGAGTTCCGCTATGTTAGTGCTATTGAGAGTTTAATGTATGCCTGATGTTTGCTACGTCCAGACATATGTTTGTTGTTGGACTTGTTGGCCCCGATATCAATCTAATCACGGGCGAGCATTGGAAGGGCATCAAAGGATTACGAGATATCTAAAGTCACGATGGATTATTGCTTAAAGCATCAAGAATTCGAATTCGTTTGGTTGGATACTCGGATGCTGATTGGGGAGGAGACCTTGATCAACGCAAATCCACTTTTGGTTATGTTTTCTTACTCAATAAAGGTGTCATATCTTGGTGTAGAAGCAAACTTGCATAGCTTTGTCAACAATGGAAGTTGAATTTATTGCATGTTCAGTAGCCGTGCAAGAAGCTGTTTGGTTAAGGAGATTTTTTTGGAAATTTGGGTATTCGAGGTGATTGTGTTGAACCGATCCACGGTTTATTGAGCAATCAGCGACAATTGCATTTAAAAAAGACCCCAAAATACCATAGTAGAGACCAAACACAACGATGCAGAACAACTACATTAGAGACATCATTGCTAAACAAGAGTAATGATGCAAATACATTTCTACGCATCAAATGGTAGCTGATCCATTAATGAAACCAATTCCAAGATATGTTTATCTTTCACATGTGAATGCTCTTGGATTACGTAGAATATAAGTATTGGTAGACATCGTTGAGTACTTGTATTGTACTATTTTACAAATATAAGTAAAGTCTTAAATTTTTTTTTATCGACATATATACACATCATTTTAAGATATATTTAAGCTCGGCGAGAATATGTCCTGAGGTCAAAGATTGGCTCACTCACCTGACAATCGCCTCTAACACTTGAATAAGCGGTAGAGATGGGAACTTAAATGTTAGGATTGTGGCCTCGTTAAAAAATGCGATGAGGTTGTTAACCATGCATTCAACAACCAATTTGGATTGATAAATGTCCAAAGTAACTTGTGAAAGCCAAATGTGAGTTCTCGAAAATCACCGGCTGAAATGAGAGTATTTTGAGAATTCAAGTTAGGCGCTTAGAAGCGACTGAACTTAGATCTGTATAGTGTTTCGTAAGACATCATAAAATAGTAAACACTATAACACATGATTTTATACCATGTGTACTATTTGAAAAGGATAGTGGGAGAATGAATACGCGCCTTCTCCCTTTGTGTGAGACCTCAAAGAGTTAAGTTTGACCTCATTATGTACCCTTATACTTTTTGCTGTTATTGGAGTTTTTTACTTAGTGTTTTGTTGTCTTAGCATGTTACCTATGATTGGGATTGATTCGATCTGGAGACATGTCTAGATCAGCGAGTATAAATTACCAGGTACTGAGTAGAAAGAAGACTATATCATGTTGTATTGTCGGTTGTAATCTTATCGCTTAAGAAAAGTCAGGACTTGATTATGAATACAAAATTGATTTAACATGCTCTTTAAGGGATTAGAGTTGTTAAAACTATAAAATAGAGACAAGTTTAGGGTACTACAAGTTAGAAATGATTAAATCTCGAATATTTCACATAAGGGTTGTAGCCTCTTATGTCATTCTATGAGATGCATAGTGTGAGCTCTAAATCACGGGCTTACTCGCTAGGTCATGCGACCAATCTAAATGTGAGCTTTATTGCTTATATATTGGTATTGCAAAATTTTCACAATGAGGGTCTAACGTCGTATGCGAAGTGGGAGATGTTAGAAATTAGGGTCAGTCGCCCATTGGTACAGTTTGACCCAGACCATATATATATATATATATATATATATATATATATATATATGTATTTGAACTACATGTAACTGCTGCAACTGCATGTAATTGCATGTAACTGCAGATTTGAAATTCAAACACGAATGCAGTTTTATTTTAATTTTTTTCTTCTTTGTTAGAAAGGAGAACAAGAAAGATAGATCTCTCTCTGCAAAAAATTTCTTTGGTAAAAAGAAATGGAATTAGGTTGTGACGATTAGGTTTACTCTAGTAGTACATTCACATCGACCAAGAGCGTGATCGATCGTTGTGGAATGCGAGAAGTAAAGAGTAAGTAAATCAATCAGTTATAACAAATATAAAGAAAAGAAAAATTTATTAAGATAAATTTTCATATTTAATTACACAATACTTTCTATTTCTATTTTCCTCTATTTTATTTTATTAATACTTTTCAAATTCTAAATGGCTTAAATGAATTTGAAGTTGTAGTGGCTCATACCTAACTCTATATATATATATATATATATATATATATATATATATATATATATATATATATATATATATATATATATATATATATATACTCTTTCATATATATATACATTGTCTCATTAAGGCATTTATATAGTTGGGCATGTGTGGTTACAAATGATACTAAAACCGATCCTAATGTAAGGATTTGTTTCGTTCCATGAGGAAGGGATGTATAAATAAACCCGAGAATCAAATATAGCCTAAGATTTTAAAAGCTTAGATCAAGTAGATTGTTCTCTGACCTTGAGGTTCATCTATTCCTTGGCCTTGATCACCAAGGTTCTCTATATCCAATCGCTTGTTGGATATTGGCCTTTCAGTATTAGGCTGACAATAAAAATATGGCAATATCGTTGAGAGTCGTAAGAAATCTATCGGTGCTTAATGATATTGTCATTAATATCAATTATGTAATACAAAAAATAAAAAAGTTTTCTTATAAATAAATAATTAGTACTCCAATCACCCCTACCTGCTGATTTCATCATCTTCCAAAGCAGTTAGCAGTCAAAACATGTTTGATAGTTGGTTGGATATGATGATGGGGCGATGAGCTCCTTTTTCTCTTAGAACTTGTCTAGGACGAGCTCTTCAACATGTATACCTAGTAAGTAAGTAATTAACAATGAATTAATTAAGTTTTGGGATCGATTATCATAAGGATAAATTTGGTCATCTAAATTTTGGTTGGCGAAGAAGCTGGCTGATGGGATATTTTGAAGAAGCTAGGTCAAATACCGCCCCAAATGTTGTAGGCCTGGGGCTAGAATGTAGAGAGCTTGTCCCAACTTGGTAATGGAATCATGACTTTCCTCACATGAATAATTTGAAATCTTAGGATCTTGTGGAGCAGCGAGAACACCAACAGTTATAAAATGAGTAATTTTTCTTAACATCTTATAAAATGAGTAATTAAAAACGGGATTTTCCAATATTTGTCCATAATTTAAAAAATAAAAACTCCTCAAATACAAAAATAGATAAATATTCATAAATTTAGTGTATTTTTTGGCATGTAGAAGGCATTTTCTAAAATTTTGAAAATCTTGAGTTTTATCTTTAAAGTGTCCCTTAAATAAACACTTTCTAATTTTAATTTGCACAAATGTGTCTTTCAAAATACATTTTCAAAAATGTGAAAAATTGAATTTAAAGCTCAAGGTGTGTCTTGAAGAAAGATGTTATAAAATTCGGAAATTATAAATTAAAGGCGAAAGTGTCTTGAAAATATGGATATGTGAGGCGGTTAATTCGACGGTAGCTTAAAAAATTCGCGAAACGAGGTTTAACTTTTATGTTTATTTTTAATATTTGTTTTTCTTTGTATTATATTAAAATTAATATATTTCATAAAAATAAATATTATAAATTTTTATATTAAAAAATATTTTTATTATTATTATTTTATTAAAATATAAATCAAATAATTACAAATCGTTTTAATATAGTGAAATAAGTGAGGACGTTCACAATCGACGTCTCACGAATTTAAGGAAACACTTGAACTTCGATAAAAAAATCAATTACACGTAAATTATACCTATCTCATTAGGACGGTGTGGGAACCCCGAAAAAAGCACGGCGCCGTTGTCATTACTCTTGAAAAGACAACTTTGCAAAGTGTTTTTGAATAACCATTTAAAAATAATTATGAAAATTTTGAGTATCTATTAGAGATTTACTTTTAAAATTTTTGAAAATTATGAATTTAAATTGAAAGTCTCTTAAGGAAACACTTTCATCCTATGGATAATCTCACGTGGAGAAAACTGCCATAAAGTTAGGACATTTTCTAGACCATGGTTTTCTTATATTTATTTTTAAAATTTTATATTATTTTCAAAAAAGTCAGTTTAAAACATATAATTTTTATAGATTTAAGAAATTATTTGAAATGTTTCTTAAAATAATCAATCTCTATTTTGATATTTTTTAGAGCTTTTAATTAAAGTTTTTCGTAGTTTGATTTGTAGTCTTAAAAGCACAAAGCGTATTAAGGCGCAAAAGTATATTAGGCAACAAGGCGTAAATCTAAAAAGTATTTGATTTTTGTAAATGAAATGTGAGCTTTAGATGTAAATTAATTTTATAAATATGATTTAATGATGATTAGATTAATAAAAATTTTAAAATCCCAATATTTGAAGAAATTTCAATACAGAAAAGATTAGTAATATTATATAAATTTTAATATATAATTGGAAATTTTAAGAATAAAAGTCTTTTAAAATAGAGTCATGTCTATGGAAATCGCCTTCTCTTCAACCAAGTCACATGTCTTGGAAGGCAAAACAACATAACTAGGAAGTAGTTATGTCTTAAGCCTATGCTTACCTTATAAACTATGGATTGGTTTCTAAGCTCAACCAAAGGCCACCTACTAATGAAGATATTGTTTATACTTATTAACTCGTAACCATTAAGATGGAAATGGACGAGGTTAGATTCAGGTCAACATGATTCCCAGAGCCCGTCCCGATTTATACACAAAGTCCCATGCCGACTAAACCATGAAGGAGGAGTGAGGCGATCAGGCTTTCAAAAAAAATTGTAAACCCGTCCCCAACTTGATCGTCTGACTCTCCCAAACGTCATCTCTCTCTCTCTCTCTCTCTCTCTCTCTCTCTCTCTCTCTCTCTCTCCCACAATCCCAACAATTGTCAAGAACCTTAAGATCCAAGATGTGCCATCTCTGTCAAAACCATCGAAATCTGGCTTCATTGTCAATTTCAGATTTCTCATCAAAGCACTTGCTCTTAGGAAGAGACACGAAATGAGTGTCACGATGGTCAAGTTGCGATTTTCCGATGGATGTCGACGATATCGGCGATATCTCTTTGTCCTTGATGCTCATTCCTTTGGATGTGGAAGGGGATGGAAGAATATTTCCACCCAAAATCTAGGTGTGGGGCTCAAATATAGGCCACACCCTCGAATCTAAGAAAACTAGGGTTTCAAAGGGTGATGGAAGAATATTTCCACCCAAAATCAATCACAGAAAGATACTAAAAAAGTTTAGGAAAAACTTTTCAAAAGCAACAAAAATGAGGAGAAAACTGTGAAACGTCTGAGGATTGGGTAGGACTGAAAAGGAAGGGGGAAGAAAGGGAGAGAAGAAGGGAAGAGGAATTCATGTTGTTGACGAGGCAACTGGGGCGGGGCAAGGCAAATGGGAGTGAAACCATACCCGACCTATACCCGATTCAAGTTTTTAAAACTTTTTCCAAATCCATTTAAAAACCCGATTAAACATATACCATACCCCTTCTATTAGGGTGGGGAGAGGCAAATACTCGAAATTCTCATTGATATGGGAGTTTGATGCACACCCAAAAATCCTCATTATAAACAAAAAATACTATCAGGCCTCTCCTCAAACTGCTCTTATCTAAGATGTACATGTAGATCCAAACTATACTGCCTATTTGAAAGAGCACATGGGGCTCACCATTTTCGTAAGGCATCCCACATGGCTAAGTGCCAGACCTAGTTTGAACCTGATTATGATGCCATAATATGTAAGGAATCTTATGAAATTATCTCTTTCCACATTCATATGATATTACTAATATCTATTTTGGGCCTAAGCTGTTAGGTTTAATTTTGTTTTTGGGCTCTACTCCAAAGGGTCATACCAATGAAATATTATTGACCATATATACTAATTGAAGAAGAGTTGGAAGTAGTAGTCTTACCCCAAAAGCCATTTGCAAGGGCAGCTTGAAGAGCAATGGAACCATCCTCTGTGTGACTATAGTCAAGGATAGATTTGCAGAGGTTAACCTTCCAGGCGGATTCTTGAGGATAAATGATGAGTTGAACCAGTTTTGAGCTGTCCTCCTCCTTCTCGTACTCCTCCACGTCTATGAGCAGCCACGCCAGCGTCAATAGTAAGCCGTTCTCCCTAGCTCACCTCCCTCTCATCTTCATCTGCATCTCATCTACATTTTAGACTCAAATCACTTGCTTATTCCATTTATGTACAATAAAAAAAAAAAAAAAGATTGCTTTTATTTTCTACTCCATTTAGTTTTTTTATCAAATTTTATTAAAAGAAAAAAATCAGACGGAGACATAATAAAGCAAGAAATCCTTTCTTTTCTTTTCTTTTCTTTTAAGCAAAGAAAAGAATGGGAATTTTGAAAAAGAAAGAAAGTATGGATTTTTCTTTCAACAAGATTAAGTGGTTATACGGGTTTATTGAGACATGTCAGTCGCTCTAAGCAAGAAAAGAATGGGAATTTGAAAAGAAAAGAAACTATGGATTCTAATATTCTTATGAGATTAAGTGATTAT
This sequence comes from Tetrastigma voinierianum, assembly GCA_016808115.1. Lineage (NCBI taxonomy): Eukaryota > Viridiplantae > Streptophyta > Magnoliopsida > Vitales > Vitaceae > Tetrastigma > Tetrastigma voinierianum. Next base: position 48,992 of record JAEQBH010006370.1, read on the forward strand.
ATGGTTTTATTGAGACATGTACACCGCTATGAGCAAAGAAAAGAATGGGAATTTGAAAAAGAAAGAAACTATGGATTTGCATATTCTTACAACAAGATTAAGTGATTATATGGTTTTATTGAGACATGTACATCTCTCTATGAGCAAAGAAAAGAATGGAAATTTGAAAAAGAGAGAAACTATGGATTTGCATATTCTTACAACAAGATTAAGTGATTATATGGTTTTATTGAGACATGTACATCTCTTTGAGCAAAGAAAAGAATGAGAATTTGAAAAAGAAAGAAACTATGGATTTACATATTCTTACAACAAGATTAAGTGATTATATGGTTTTATTGATACATGTACATCCCTCTGGGCAAAGAAAAGAATGGGAATTTGAAAAAGAAAAAGAAAAACCGTATATGTCTATTCTTGCACAAGATTAATAAAGTGGTTAATGTGGTTTTAATAGGAACATAGTACATAGATGGAAAGAAAATAATGAAATTTGAAAAGAAAAACTATGAAGATATCTTGGTTCTGTTTTTTAAAGCATTTTTGTTAACTGTGTTTTTATAAAAATAAATAAATAAACGAAACTTTTTCTCTATGTTTCCTTATTCTCCTTATTTTTTGCAACAAAAAACAATTGTCAAAAACTATAAACAAACCGATCTTATATATGCATATATTCTTGCACAAGATTCATATGGTTATATGGTTTTAGTGATACTTTATACTTTAAGGGGCTGTTTTGGTATCCGGGGATAACCTTTGGATAGGATGAGGTTTTGTCAATTCGGTGTTTGGTACCACAAATTATATCCCAGAATTGTAATCATAGGATTTCTTTTCCTTCATTCAACTTATCCCACCCTATAGTGAAGAATTAGACCGGATAACAAAATCGACAAAGGCTTCATTCAACTTATTCAATAACGAATTTTAAATAAAACATAAAATTTAACTATTAAAATACAAGCGATAATCGATTTTCTTATCAAAGTAATCAAACAAGGACAACTTCAATAGGTATCCCATCCCACATCCCATCCCATCTCGTACATCCCATACGAAATATCAATCACATCTCTCAGTAGACCAAAGCAGCCTAGGTCCTTTCATCCTCGATGATCTACTCTTGGAGCATTTCCACTTTGAGAAGGCCCAACATGTAAGCTATCACTAGCGTCGTGTTGAGATTGAGCGTTCAATTGTTGTTAATGTGTCCGAGGGCACTAGTTTTCTATCCTACATTCCATTTCGAGGATAGAAGACTCTACACTCCGTTACTGTCTGTATAAATTTTATAAAGATAGTAGGATTCGAAGAAATACATGAAAAAAAAAATTGGAAGTGTAGAGAAAAGAGAAAGAATGGGCTACTGCCCATTTCTGGTTCTCTGTCGTGACAGAGAATTCTGGCTCTCTGTTGTGATAGAAAAATCTCTGTCACGACAGAGATTTTCGACCGTGGGTCGCGACAGGAAATTCTTGGTCGCGACAGTAAGCGGAGGCCTGCATGCGCAATCGCGCGCACAATCGGCAACAACGCGCACACGACAGATGCACTACGCATGTGGCAGCACGCGCGATCAAGCGCGCGGGTGTGAAGCAACCGACTAGTTCTGTCACGACACGGAGTCGGTCGGTAACAAGTCCCCCCGATGCCTTTGCGACCACGGCTGAATGCGCGTGGCCGGATGTGTCGCGCGGCGGCGAGTGGGGCTTTGTCGCGACATGGCCCGCCATCAGCGCCTGATGCGCACCCGGCGAGGCGGGCGTGGGCACATTGCGATAGGGTCCTGTCGCGACAGACCACTCATGTGGCTCTGTCGCAACAGAGAGATCCAATAGCCAAAAAAAAAAAAAAAAAAAAAAAATTGACCCCCGGGATTTGGGCCGCCACACACAGTCTTCCTCAGGTGATGGTAGGCTCAGGCATTGCTATGTCCGATACGCTGCTATTGGAAAGGGGGAACAAGGCTTGTTCGGGAGAGCATGATCACACGTAGAGGGCTCGAGGTCCAACTTGCCTTCCCTCATTGTATATGGGTCTGGGTTCTTCCGTAGTTGGGCCTTACTCTAGTCTTTGGGCTCGGATATTGATATCTCATTCCAATGATGGTAACTAATACCAACAGCTTATAGTATAGCAGATCATTATAAAATTCATTGTTATATATCAAACCCTTGACAATTTACATAAACTCATCATAATCTATTAGGATAAAACCCTTAAAAGCATGATGTGATGCAACAAATTAAACTTGAGTAACTACTATTATATTTTATCTGTTAATTGCATTAAGTTTTATTTGGAAACTTTTATATACATCACATATATTTTATATGATTTCATTACATTAGTAGTTGCGTGAAAGACTTAAGTAATGAGTTCCTTACTTACAAGTGAATAAGTATAGTTAATAATCGATTTATGGGGTAAAGGAATCTATCTAAGATTGTAGTGCATGATCTCCTAATCATAGGATGACTCATATATCTTGGTTACTAAGATGGATTTCCCATTAGTGAACGCACTAATATGTGTGGTTGCATATTGAATAAGACATGGTGATATCCTGGACATTGTTTGTCGGACATGACATAGATATTGGACATATATTAGGGGTTTTCAATACCTCTTATTGCAGAACATATTTTATCAAGGACACTCTTCAGATCCATTCGGTAAAACTTCATTATTAATGAGTCTGTTATGCTTTATAGTTAGGAGAATTTTGAAAAAAACTCTAAATTAATTAGCCATTGGAGCAAAAGTTAATTTCCACATAATCAGTTACCTTTATTTGGAAGTATCCTTTTTTTCTTTTCTTTTTTTTAAACATCTTGTTTGTAATTGATGATCCATTTTGTATCCATCACAAAACTTCATTCCTATTAAACAGATTTAGTTCTTAATTTTCTCGAGAGAAAGAAAAGGTTTTTGATGGGTGGTCGATAAATATAAATTCTTACTTTTAAAACACACAACTGTAGAATCCGACAAATATAAATTCTTACTCTTAAACACACAACTGTAGTAGTGATGAGCAAGATCGTATCCATAAGGACCAATTAGATTTTATTCTTTTTCGAAAGAATAAAAAGGATAAAAGGGGGTTTCGAAATTTAGAGTTAAAATGATGCAAAAGAATCAACTATAATTTAATAGAGAATTAATGATATGTGAGTATCCAACCCAAGGTATAATATTAGAGTTGGTTCAAAGGATTGATCACTAATACAAAGATAGATCTATTACCCCTCACTAAATTGGTTATGGTTGTTGAGAAATACTTACAACCTATCTCTCCTTACCTTCTCGATAATCAAGAGAAGCTCTTTGATTATATCTCTTACAGATAAACAATCCTAAACTAGCTATTAGGATTTAATCTATCAACAACATTAATAACTAGAGAGACCACCAATTCTATGAAATAAATACATAAGCTCGATTTGTTTAAGCCATATCACATACCTCCATAACATGAATTGAAAGGTGGCCTACGGTCAACCATGTTACTTTACCACTTAGTATTAGAACAATTAAACCATTACAGATTTAAAGTTCTAAATGGTAATTTATTATTTCGATGATGAGCAATGAACCGCTGCAACAATCTAGAATGATGAAGGAATAAAAGAATAATAAACAATAATTAGATCTCCTGATTCTTGAAAATAAGGCTTCAATTATTATTAAAACTAAGCTTGTCTAAATAAGTTGTATTTTGTGTGCTGGCAAAGTGATAGATTAAGTTAATTATTGGAAATACCATATATAGCCTTTTTTTTTTCTTCTGCACTCTTGTAGTCCAAGTTATCCCTTCTTTTCAGAATAATAGAGTATGACTTTCCCTTTCTTCTTCTCTGTTCTGATATGGTATGAAAACCATATGGTATCAGAGAAATTTCTTCCGCTCCTTTCTCTCTAGTTTTCGATCTAATGGCACGATGCAACAACTCGAGTTGTTCGATTGTCGGCAACTCAAATGTCTCAGTTTGTATTTTCTCCAAAATGGAGATCACCCAGGACTCATCCTTGTTTCTCATCCATTTATGGAACCCAATTTCAACACCTGGAATCGTGCTATGCGTGTGGCTCTCACAGCAAAGAACAAAATCAGCTTCATCGATGGCTCTATTCGGCAACCGACAAAGAATGATCTTTTCAACTCTTGGACTCGCTGCAACAGCATGGTCATATCTTGGATTCTCAACTCTGTGGTGAAGGAAATAGCTGATTGCTTGATTTATATTGAGATTGGTGCTGAGATCTGGAATGACCTTCACAATCGATTCCATCAAAGCAATGGGCCGCGGATTTTTTAGATTAAGAAACAATTTCTTGGGTTTAATCAAGGTTCGTTGGATGTGACTACATATTACACTCGTCTCAAAACTCTATGGGATAGATTAAAGTTACCAAGTCATTACCTAATTGTCATTGTGCTACTAGGGTTTGGCTTGAATTTCAATAAAGGGAATATGTAATACAATTTCTTATGGGTTTAAAAGAGTCTTATGCTCACACTCATGGCCAGATTCTCCTTATGGATCCATTACCTCCAATTGGTAAGGTCTTCTCCTTTGTTTTGCAAGATGAACGACAACGATCAATCACTCCTGGAATCCCAAGTTCTGACCTCGTGCCTGCTAATGAATTTAATTCCATTGTTGCTACTTCGTCAGTTCAAAAAGCAAAATTGAAGAAAGACAGACCAATATGCTCAGTTCAAAAAGCAAAATTGAAGAAAGACAGACCAATATGCTCCGACTGCAATATTCAGTGACATACAGTGGACAAATGCTAGAAGCTGCATGGTTGCCCTCAGGAATACAGATTCAAATCCAAGAATCTACAGACGAAGTACATAAAGCCGGATAACTCCTGCATCTGAAGGATCAAGTTCCTCTGATTCCGTTTTGAGTTCCTTGACTTCAACTCAGTGTCAACAACTTATTACTTTTTTGAGTTCACAACTGCATGGAAGTGCTGATGCCTCACCGGAATCACAGCAGCTAAATCCCTCAGTGGTATATTTTCTTTCTTTACTTCTTCATTCCCTGCCTCTTCTTTTCTACCAGATTCTTGGATAATTGATACAGGTGCAACACATCATGTTTGTTGTTCACAGAATTGTTTAATCTCTGTTAATTCCATTGCCAGTTCTTTCATTACTCTACCAAATGGTTCCTCTGTCCCTATAGCTCAAATAGGCTCGGTTCCTTTGTCTAACAACATCATTCTTACAAATGTGTTGTACGTGCCTGATTTTCGATTCAATCCTCTTTCCATTAGTGCACTCACTCAAAGTTGTAACTACTCAGTCGCTTTTCTTTCTGATTGTTGTTTCATTCAGACCTTTCACAAGCCAAAACGATTGGGATGGGTAGAAGACATGGGAATCTCTATGTTCTGGACACTTCAAGTTTTTCTTTATCATCAAACTTCAATCAACAGTCTATTTGTATAGGAAATTTTTGTAATTCAGTTTCCTTGTCTCAGAAAAATCTTTGGCATTGTCGTTTGGGACATCCCTCCTTTGTAAAGATTCAAAGTTTAAGGAATCAGTTGAATTTAAAATAAGGTTCTGATTTTGATGACTCTCATTGTTCTACTTGTCATTATGCATGTTAAATGACCAACTCTCCTAAAAGCTCAAGCTTGTAGGATTTGGGTTTAATATGAATATCATGCTTGACCTCCTCGCGTGCAGCGTATTACCGCGCATGGAAGTCGAGAGTGGGTATGGACTTTGAATAAACATGGGGATTAAATTCTGAGAGGTCCGAGACTTCGGGACCTCACTGCTAAACCAAGCTACGTCTACGTTAAAATGATGACTTTCCTAAAAATTTCGAGCTTGTAGGATTTGAGTTTAATATGAATATCATGCTTCAACAATGCAAAGCAACGCCTTTTACCATTTACTTCCTCTAACAATTTGAGTGTTGTTCCATTCAATTTAATTCATTTGGACATATGGGGTCCTTTTCATGTTCCTAGTACACAAGGTTTTAGATATTTTCTCACCATTGTAGATGATTGTACTCGATTTACTTGGGTATATTTTCTGCAGTCCAAATATGATGTTCAAACCATTTTTCCTCAGTTCTTTTCTCTCATCTAAACTCAATTCAGCACCACCATTAAAAAAATCCGGTCTGATAATGCCCCAGAGCTATCATTCACTGAGTTTTTAAAGCAAGGATGTTGTTTCTTGTCCTCTTGTGTTATACCCCTCAACAAAATAGTTATTAGAGCGTGAATCAACACATTCTGAATGTGGCTCGTGCTCTCCTTTTTCAGTCCAATGTGCCTTTAGCATATTGGACAGATTGTGTGCTCACTATTGTTTATCTTATAAACAGAACACCTTCTCATCTTTTGTCCAATAAAACTTCTTTTGAGTTGTTATGGAACAAAAAACCAGCTTATTCACATCTTAGAACTTTTGGGTGCCTATGTTATGCTTCTAGTTTGAAGAATCACCGTTCAAAATTCTCCCCTCGAGTTGTTCGGGCCGTGTTTCTTGGTTATCCTCCAGGTTATAAGGGATATAAATTGATGGACCTTTCAACCAATGTTGTTTTCTTTTCAAGGGATGTTATTTTTCATGAGTCCTCTTTCCCTTTAAACATGAACAACTTTCTGCCTTTCATTTGGACATTTTTCTGATTGCGTTCTACCATATATTCAGTCAGTGATAACATCCAAATTCCTGATCCCACTTCCTCTGATATCTCCTTAAATGAATCTCCTCTCATTCCTCATACAAAATGTGGTCACTCAACTCGTGCTAGAAAGCCACCATCATATTTACATGACTATCATTGTAATTCTATTTTGTCATCCCATAGTTCCACTCAACATCCTCTTTCTCAGGTTCTCTGTTATGACCGCCTCTCTTCTTCTTATCAAACCTTTGTTCATTCTAATTCTTCAAACACTGAACCTACTTGTTATAGTGAGGCTGCCATGATTCTGGAGTGGCAGCAAGCCATCAATCTTTGAATTACAAATCTCCACGAGGAGAGCGATACTTGAGTCACCAGCAGCACACACACCACAGGAAAGCACCTAATTAGGGATGATCGTTCTCGAATCAAATATAACTCAGATGGATCCATTGAGGTATAAGGCTGGTTTTGATGCAGAGGTATTATTATATGCATAAGAAGGTATTGATTATTTTGAAACTTTTTCCCCCTATTGCAAAATTAGTTATTGTTGAGTATTACTTGCTCTTGCTGCTATACATGGATTTATCTCATTCAATTAGATGTTAACAATGCTTTTACATAATGCATCTCCATGAGGAAGTCTATATGAGTCTACCTCCAGGTTATCACCATGAGGAGAATTTAATTATAACATAGCATTGTAAATTGCATAAATCCCTTTATGGGATTAAACAAGCCTCCAAACAATGGATTTCAAAGTTTTCCAGTGTACGCTTAGAAAGGCTTGATCATCTATGGCGATTCACATTTATTAAGAGTACTGGAAACTCTTTATACTTTATTGGTGTATGTTGATGACATTATTGTTGCTATGATGAGCAACATGAAGGATCTAAAGAAGATTTCTTAACAGTCAATTCAAGCTCAAGACCTAGGAAATTTGAGATACTTCTTAGGTGTTGGTAGCAAGATCCAACAAAAGGTATATCAATCAATCAAGGCATTGCCCTCCAAATTCTAAGTGAAGCTGGTTATCTTGGATAGGGAGCTGGAAAAACCATATGGATCCAAGCATTAAACTTTCACAAGATGAGGGAACTACTAGATAATCTACCTTGTTCAAAAGGATGATTGGGGCTTTTATATCTTACTATAGCAAGACCAAGTTTGTCATATTCTGTCAACAAACTTAGCCCAATTTCTTAGAAGCCAAGAGTTCCCATCTTCCATGCAGCCTATCACATTCTTCACTAGATCAAAGGAACAGTTGGTAAAGGTCTATTTTTTTTCTGCTCCACTTCCATTGCTTTGAAAGGGTTTGCTGATTCAGATTGGGCAGCATGCTCGAATACAAGAAGATCAATTACGGGTTATTGTGTCTTCAATGGAGATTCTTTAGTTTCTTGGAAGTCAAAAAAGAAGCACACTGTTTCAAGATCTTCAGTTGAAGCTGAATATAGAGCCATGGAAAATGCTAAATGTGAATTGATGTGGAAGCTTACCTTGTTCAAGGACTTGCATTCAACATCAACAACCAGCTGTGTTATTTTGCTTGACAAGCAAACAGCTTTACATATAGCTGCAAATTCTGTTTTTCATGAAAGACCAACACATAGAGATTGATTGTCACGGTGTAAGAGAAGCTTCCAAGCTGGACCTTAGTTTGATTGTCACCTGAAAGACTCTGCATGTTTCATCTCATCAAGTGGCAGACATGATGACAGCTCTCTTTCCTCAGTTTGCTCTCGATCTTTGGGGAGTATTAAAACTAAGCTTATTAAATAAGTTGTATTTTGTGTGTTGGCAAAGTGATAGAATTAGTTAATTGTGAAATACCATATATAGCCCTTTTTTTTTTCTTTTTTTCTCTTGTAGTCCTAGTTATCCCTTCTTTTCAATATAATGGAATGATTTTCCCCTTTCTTCTTCTCTGTTTCTGATGGTACAAAAACAATGTCTGACATCATAGAAAAGAAAAGGATCTCCAGAGGAAAAGAGAAGAATACTTTATTATCAACCATGGATCCTACCTCCCTCTTTATAGCAATTGCCATACCTAGATTAGGAAATCTCCTAAGAAATAAACCCAATTTTATAGGGAATCCTAGAAATAAATGTATTTTCTTAAAAATAAAATATCATCGGTTATCATCAATCCTTCTTTCTTTTTAAATCCAGAATCTTTAAGTTTGTATGTGCAGATTAGTAAGGCGTGGTCACGCCTTGTATGCAGTCCTCTTCTATGAACTCGTGGGAGATAAAGCGTGCCCACGTCTTATGTGTTAACTTCTTCTGGCTGCACTAGAAGATTGAACATGCTCATGCCTTGTGTAGAAACCACTTCTGGATTTTTCTTCCTTTTGAGCTTCAATTTTCCTCAAAAAATTGTGTTTTGAACTAAATTGATCCAATCTCTGACCTATCCCACAAAATACGAGATATGATCAACAATTCAAATTTAACCATTATAATTATTAAATATGGAGAATTATCACAAAATATAAAAGCATTCTCCATTCATCAGTTTTTAGTGATACACAGGAGAGGTTTGCAATAAGTCATGTGAAATTTGACCAAATATGGATGTGGCTCCTGGAGAATCTAGAGTAGCTGTAATGACAGCAACTCAATTATCAAACTTATTTCTAAAGTTAGCAAAGAAGATTGTTGTAGGAGATAATCAGTACTACTATGAACAAAATGAAGTTGTTCTTGTGGAGATTATTGATGAGATTTAAATAATTTATTAGTTCCTTCCAAGCACCAATTTGATAAAAAAAATTATAAAAATAAAAAATAAAATATCAGTTCCGAAGGAAGATCCACAATCATACATATTTTTAAAGATACAAGATGACCAATGGCCCGTGATTACATCAACTTGTAGCATACGAATCCTCCTCCTCAAGCTAGCTCAGACAAGGGAAATAAATGAAATCCTATAGTGGATTCTGTATATACGCTCAGGCACCTGTTAAATGTAGCCTTCAAAAGAAGAACATACGAGGGAAATTTCTTGAAAGCAAAATAGATATTTGCTGTTGCGGGAGTGCATAGACCGGAATAACAGCGTATTTGAATCTATTCTCACATCAAGAAATGCCCTGAACAGAAACATATCAACATGGCGGCCAAGGATGTAAAAAGAGAGAGGTTAAGCCAAAGATAAGACTCTGAGGCAAGTTTTGCTAAAATCTTTGTATTGATACTTGGTGGTGAGAAGGGTTAGAAAAATGAGCAAAGAGATGAAGGAAGTGCAGAGAGCAACTAGTGATGAAATAGAAAAAAGTTGGAAAGCCAAATGGTGTTGGAAAATTGGTTTCCCATTGTCTTGGTTGAGTCCACCTGGTACAGTGGCTGATGAGGTAAACACCACAGTCGCTATTAAAGCCGCAATGAAAGAGCAAGAATTACTTGTGGTGTTGATCCATTCATTGCTTTTGCTTAATAGTTCTTGATGTTCTTCCATGAATATTTGGCCTGGGTACTTTCCTAGGGAATTTTCCCCACGATCCGATCCCGTCGACTCCTTCACATACTGCATTGTATATCAAGTCATTGCTTATGTCAAAGAAGAAGAAACAACAAATTTAAGGCTATGTTCCGTTCCCTAAAAATTTGAGAGAAAATACAAAGGAAAGAAAAGAAAATAAAATAGGAAGGATAGAAAAACATAACGAAAAATCAAAATATAGTTAAGTTTAGGTGATTATTTTTATTGGTTACTAAATCAATTTTATTCATTTTAAATCATTAATAAATAGATTAAATAGGGTTAAAAGAATATGTAAGTTTCTATAATTTATTTATATTTGATTTTCTTTGAGATTTCTCATTAGACAACCAAATATAAAAATCATTTTCTTAATTTTTTTCTTTAGGTTGTATTTGGTTCCAAAAGAAAAAACGTTAAGAAAAATGTTTTTCTCAAAGAAAATTAAATATAAATAGAAGCTTACATATTTTTAAATTATTTAATATTTATATTGATGAATTAAAATAAATAAAATAAGCTCGAAATATTAAATAAAAATAATATATTAGATTTAACCATATTCATTTTTCATCACTTTTTCTTTTCTTCTAGCTTTCCTCTCTATTTTCTTTCCATTACATTTTCCCTCAAATTTTATGGGAACTAACATAGCCTTAAGACTTTGCAAGAACAAAACACAACCTAAAAGTAAACAATAGAGGGGTAAAACAAAGGCTTAGTACTTTCAAGAACTAAACACAACCTAAAAGTAAAGTAATATTTGGTTAAAACTAAACCATCAAAATAATTTTAAAATTTCTTGAAAAATAAGCTACTTTAGACAAAAATGCTCTTTTTCATTTCATGTATTTGTGTATGTCTTAAAAATGTTATTTTTACAAGAAAACTGTGACATTTTTGTCAAAATAAAGACAAATATTGATGGAAGGTTTTAGTTCATATTTTTTAAAATTGTTTTTGAAAAAACAAAGCATATCATTTAGTATTCTTTGAAAACTATTATTGTCTCGGAATTTAGTATTTTCTATATTTTTGTGTTCTCGTTGTTTTTCAAAATAAAATAAAATAAAATTAAAAGATTTAAAAAACTATAAGCAAATATGCCGGCCATAAATTTCGGAGATTGGGTTTTGAAAAGTTGGTTTAATGAAATCTCTCCTCTAAAAGGCATACCTCGTACCACTTCACTTCCCACTGCATTTGCAGCATGCCTGTGGGGATAACCCAGCCTATAATTTTTCAGCTTAGCAGTTTGGCTGAAGCATGGTATCACCCCGTCCACCAGCAATATAACTGTTCCTAAGTAAGAAGTCATATACATGGGATTGTCTATGCTTCGCTGCCACCATTAATATGTCCCGCCCCTTGTAGTCTCTGTCGAGAATCGTCAAAGGAAATTCTTCTAAGATTTTCTCTACAATTTCTATGATGCCAGTAGCTGCTGCAACTAGTACTGGTGTTGTTGAATCTGCAAAACAACAGCAAGTCAAAATAGAGTTAAATCTAATATATTATTGTCATGTTAATGTAGAAATTATCAGGAAATGGATAATTGGTTGATTGCTTTGCTCGCACGGAAATGATTTGAATATTAGATCGATACGGGTAATTAATCCTAGAAATTAAGATAGTTGACCAATCTTGTATATGCATATAGAAACAATTTGTGTAATTAATCCTAGAAATATGATAGTTGACCAATCTTGTATATAGATATAGAAACAATTTGCTTTTTCCTTTTTAGACCTAATTTTTAGGATGTAATCGGTATCTATATCGCTTCTGCTTTAGAGAAGAATACATCTTTGAAATCTTATGCAAACTCTATTGTTTGACATGGCACGTATGTGCCTCGATCCCAAAGAAGCTCCAAGTAAGAAAACCATTGTATACGTATTTTCCTCGAAACCCATCACTCGTAAAACTCACGGTGAGTTCTAGGTTGTGGGACTTCAAAGAAGCTTCTTAAAAAGATTGCTAGGAAAGCTATGATGACATCGTCGGAAGAAAATCAACCGCTGCCTACTGCAAATTTTGCCTCATCCGTATTATTGCAAAGCATTCGCATTTTCCCGCAACTCTGCCGTAATGAACTGATTATTGATACAAAGCATCCGATCACATGACGTGGGACTCCACGCTGAAAACTGCTCTCCCTTCTTCTCAATCGCTTATTTCCACCACACGGTAGCACCTCCCCTATTACCGGGAAGGATCTGTTATCTTGTCTACTCACATTAGATAACGCCCTTGTTGTTCCATCTCTCGAATACAAACCTTTGTCTGCTAGCCAAATTACTTCAACTCTAGCTTGTATCAGAATCCTTTACTCATTTTGTGTCTTTCAAGACATTCTAACTCAAAGATTCTCGTTATGGTGTTAGACGGGGCAAACTTTACTACTTAGAGTTGCCGTAGAATGGGGATCGAAAATCGGGCCGGTACAAATCAAACTAGCAAGAAAGATAAGGCCCTCCGAACAACTATATGGTTATGGCAATAGGTTATTAGGACATCTTTCTTCGCTATCTTAAGAAATTGCAACCACAACTTTTTTCGTGATCAATGATAGGAATTCCATCAGGACACTTGTGAACCGCTAAGAGCCACCGATTTATTCACCAAGTTTGAATAAAGTTCGTAACCTTTCGTTATTCACTCGACATGTTCGGGGGTCCCGCAAAGGTTCCTCTATATCCGAGCTCAAGCATTTTGTGACATTTATTGATGAATGCACTAGAATGACTCGTGTCCCTACTTATTAAAAAGTGGCGTGTGCCTAGCATTCCGTAATTTTCACAAAAATGACTCACACCCAGCATCAAAGCGGATTCGTGTTTGGCAATCCGACAATGGTTCTCGAGTTTATGGATGCCTTCGGTTCTTTATGTCTCATGGAATTCGCCATCAAACTCACGACTCTATGCCCACAACAAAATGAATTGGTAGAGAGAAAGAATAGACAACTTTTGGAGGTAAGGTACTTTCCCTCTTCTCTAAGATGAACATGCCTCAACATTTTATCAGTGAAGCCGTGAAACTGCTGCCTTACCTCATCAACCAACACCTTCAAGTAATAGACTTCAAACTCCTAACAGAAATTGCAATCCTTACTTTCAATTCCCATCTTCCGAATCTGAACCCCGAAGTTTTTGATGTACTGTATATGTTCACATCCTCAAATCTTGAGAAATAAACTCAATCCATGTGCAAACGATGTGTTTTTTGGCTACATCGAATTTCAAAAGGATATAAAGCATGATCCACAAACCCGAAGCTACATGTGACTCTAGATGCCTCTTCCGAGTAATTAGAGCCTATTACTCCGGGAGTTCTAAAATTCCTTCTTCGTGGGGAGAGCTCAAGTGAAGAGAATGGTGGAGGTGGGATGAGTTTATTGAGTTGAAAAGGTGAATGAACATTTTAAGCATGTTATGCAACAAGGCTATGATCACAATCATGAAACTGGGAGTGAATCACCACCGATACCCTCAGAGTTGCCCCCATCTACACCATTAACTGAAGAATCAACCCAGAATGTTCCTCCTCAAGTAAGTATGAATCCTGTGTTTGGAGAGTCTAATGAAACATATGTTCCTCGCAGTAAAAATGTGAGTCTAGATATCCACAAAGATTGAATAGGGGAGTTCCAAAAAACAAGATGAACCTCGATCCTCAAGCCAAGACCAACACCTAATTAACAACTATGTCATCTCATAGGTTGATCAATCATATGCATTTACTATTAATCAATTGTCCACGCTTTCTATTCCTAGTAATGTGCGTGATGCATTAGTTGATCCAAAATGAGAAAGGCGATGAAACGAAGAGACGGAGGGTCTACAAAGAATGCCACTGGAACTTGTTCCACCGCCAGCGAATGAAGCCAATTGGATGTATGGGTGTTCACGGTGAAACTCAAACCGCATGGAAGTATTGATAGATATAAAGCCCGACTAGTCATAAGGGATACGTGGTAAAGGTATGGATAGACTATCGATACTTTGCACCAGCATAAGATCACGGCAATTTGCATTCTTATATCTATAGCAAGAAATCGAGACTCCGCCTTCAACAATTTGATGTTGCACGCTTCTCACGAGATTTCCAGTTAAGAGGTCTATATGGAGCTACCACTCAGAGTTAAAATGGTTCTGCAAAGGTGAAGTCTCAGAATTTAAAAAGTCATCAATGTATCAAACAAATACCTAGAGCATGGTTCGGGAGATTCTCACTACAATGAAGGAGTTCCTGCCAAGGCAAAGTAACTCGATCACACTTTGTTTATAAAAACACAAAGAAGGAAAAGTAACAGCTTTAATTGTGTATGTTGATGATATGGTCTTGACAGGAGATGACCCATGCGAAATGAAAGCTTTACAGGAGTATTTAGCCACAAAATTTGAAATGAAGGATCTCGGGCAACTTAAATATTTTTTGGGAATTGAGGTAGTAAGATCGAAACATGGAGTCTTGCTTTCATAGCGAAAATATGTGTTAGATCTTCTAACCGAAACCGGAATGCTTGATTGCAAACCAGTAGAGACGCCCATGGAAATGAATCATAAGCTCGAATTTCCTGCATCAAGCCCCAATGCACAAGGAAGTCATATCAGCGATTAGTTGAAGATTAATCACTTATCACACACAAGGCCGTATATATCATATGCAGGAGCGCTGTGAGCGCTCATGCATGCAATCGAGTGAAGAGCATATAAGCAAACCCATCTGGATCTTAAGATACTTCAAAGAGCGCCCGCGAAAAGGTTTGTTGTTCTCAAAATGGTATCTCTAACATTGAATGACAATACGACTCGACGTAAGAGGCGATCAAAACAACCGTATGTCCACATCTGGTTACTTTACTTTTGTGGAAGGCAATCTTGTTACTTGGAAAAGCAAGAAATAGAAGGTAGTAGCAAGATCAAGTGCTGAAGCTGAATTTCGAGGTATGGCTCATGGTGTATGCGAATTGTTATGGATAAGGAATATACTGAGGGACTTGGGGATTGAATATGCTACACCTATGAATCTCCATTGTGATAATAAGGCAGCCATCCAAATTGCACAAAATTCTGTTCAATATGATCGCACTAAACATGTTGAAGTTGATAGTCATTTCATCAAGGAGAACCTCAATGAAAAGATTATACAATTCCCATTTATTCAATCCGAGAGTCGCATTGACGCATATGTCACAAAGGCGCTTTCTGTGGAAGGTGTTTCTTATATGGTATAATTGACAAGTTGGGCATGATAGACATCTATGCACCAACTTTGAGGGGAGTGTCTCGCATGAGTCAAGATGCAATATTAGATCGATTCTGGCATTAATCCTATAAATTATGATAGTTGACAATCTTATATATAGATATAGAAACAATTTGTGTAATTAATCCTAGAAATTATGATAGTTGACTAATCTTTGTATATAGATATAGAAACAATTTGTTTTTCCCTTTAGACCTAATTTTAGATGTAATTGTATCTATATATTGCCTCTGGCTTTTAATAATACATCTCTCTTTCAAATCTGTAAACCTATTGTTTGACAGCTTTACATTGAATAACTTGTAATATAAATAGTACAAATCGAATCAAGAATTCAAAGAATAAATCTAGTAACTAAATCTAGACTAGGCATATTTAAAAACTAGAATTAATCTAAATCTAAATGTTTCATATTTGTAATTACAGAATTAAATCTGACTCTCCAATAGTTAAACCCATAATATTAATTTTAACTCATCAAATATAAATATTAAATAATTTGACAATATGGTAAATTTTTAGGCTATGTATGGTTCCCCGAAAATTTGGGAGAAAATGAAATGGAAAGGAATTAGAAAATAAGAATAAAAAGAAAGAAAAAATGAATGAAAATATAAATAGATTTTAATTCAATACATTATTGTTATTTTCTACTTCAAACTTATTTTATTTATTTTAATTCATCAATATAAAGATTAAATAATTTAAAAATATGCAAGTTTTTATATAATTTTTATTTATATTTGATTTGGCTGGAATTCTTCTTTAATTATACAATTAAACATTTCAAAATCATTTTCTTTAATATTTTCTTTCCTCAAAGCTTTCCCACCAATCAAACATAATTCTCAACAATTTGATGGCATTTGATTTTCTTTAAAATCTTTTATCGTAAAATCAAACATAAGAAAATTATTTTATAACCTTTTTTTTTCTCAATTAATATCTTTCTAAACCAGACACTACTTAAAAGGGAAAAAGTTACCTCGAAAAAGGTGTTACTCGCCTTGTAAAGTATTTATACTGAGAAACAACTACTTTCATAGTTTTTAGATCTGATTCATATGTAAACTTTTTGGCTATTTGAATTAACATGTTCATGATCTGAAGAGACCATATATGTTGTTGTTTTGCCTCTTTTAGCTTCCTTATCTCACTTGGTCCTTCCATATATTCACAAAGAAACAAAAAAAAAAAAACTTAGAACCTTTATTGTTGTTGTTTTGGAAATTAATAAAAGAGATATTTAAGAGATAGTAATCTTAGTCGTACTCCAAAAGATCATCCAAGATAACCACCAAAATTTTGATACACACAAGTATTAATAATGGAATCAAGAACCCGTCCATATCTCTGAGGGGAACCCTTGGTGGCCTTGAGCTCCTTTTTCTACATTATGACATATCAAAAAGTGCAAAATTCAGGGTTGTTTAATCAAATTATGTTGATTCGAAAAATATAAAGAAATAAATTTTTCATATTTGGTTAATAATACTTTTCCCCTTTTCTATTTTTTTTCTTAATTTTTTTTACATTAATACTTTCTGAATTCCATTTATATAGTTGGGCATGTGTGGTTACAAATGATACTAAAACCGATCCTAATGTAAGGATTTGTTTCGTTCCATGAGGAAAGGATGTATAAATAAACCCAATAATCAAATATAGCCTAAGATTTTAAAAGCTTAGATCAAGTAGATTGATCTCTAACCGTGAGGTTCATCTATTCCTTGGCCTTGATCACCAAGGTTCTCTCTATCCAATTGCTTGTTTGATATTGGCCCACTTTTTCCGCTGATCATCGAAACTGTGTAAAAATATGGCAATATCGTTGAGAGTCGTAAGAAATCTATCAATGTTTAATGATATTGTCATTAATATCAATTGTAGCTACAAAAATAAAAAGCTTTCTTATAACAAATGATTAGTACTCCAATCACCCCTACCTGCTGATTTCATCATCTTCCAATGCAGTTGGCAGTATTCAAAACATGTTCGATAGTTGGTTGGATATGATGATGGGGCGATGAGCTCCTTTTTCTCTTTGAACGTGTCTGGGACGAGCTCTTCAACATGTATACCTAGTAAGTAAGTAATTAACAATGAATTAATTAAGTTTTGGGACTGGCCATCATAAGGATAAATTTGGTCATCTAAATTTCGTCGATAAGAGAGCCTTACAATGATAAATGATATTTTCAAGAAGCCGTAGATCAATGCCACTCTAAATGCCGCTTCGGGCTTCTCGCTAGAATATGTAGATGGCTTTCTCCCAACGTAGAATTAATCCGCAAACCTTTCCTCCCTATGAATAATTTGAAACGCCAGATCTGTGGAGCCAAAAGCAAAACACCAACAGTTATCAAATGAGTAATTTTTTTTTCATCTTATAAAATGCGTAAATAAAAACGGGATTTTCCAATGCTTGGTCTCGCATTAAAAGGTAGCCGCAAACATCATAAATTATAATGTAAGTGGGTATGGAAGACACTAAATGAAAAATCGTTTAATTTAGTGATCTCTTCAAAAAACATTTTTAAAAATTTTGGAAAATTAAGAATTTAAAACAATTTTCAAAATTTTGAAAATTTTGAATTTATACCAAAGTATCTTTCCAAAATACACTTTCAGCAAATGTGAATTTTTGAATTTAAACTCAAAGTGTGTCTTGAAAAAATATGTTCTAAAATTTCAAAAATTATGAATTAAACTCAATGTGTCTCTTGAAAATGTGGATGGCAAATCCTGGCGGCCCCCATTCCAAACTCCATCCCGTTTTATTTAAATCATTTATCATACTCGTCTAGCTTAAAAAATTAAATGAGATGAGGTTTAACTTTTGTTTTTGTTTTTATTTTTATTTATTTTAAATAATTTGAAATGCCATCTATGGTCGCCAAAAGTAACACCAACAGCTTATCAAACGAAGAAATTTTTTTACACTTATAAAATGAGTAAATAAAACTGATTTTCCAATATTTGTCCATAATTTAAAAGGTACATAAAAATTCATAAATCTAATGTATTTTTGGCATGTAGAAGACATAATAAAATTTTGAAAATCATTTTAATTTTAAAGTGTCTCTTCAAAACATTTTTAAAATTTTGAAAATTAAGAATTTAAACAATTTTTCAAAATTTGTAATTTTGAATTTATCAAAAGTTGTCTTTCCAAAATACACTTTAAAGAAAATATGAATTTTTGAATTTAAACTCACAAAGCTATTCTCAAGCATGCTCTAAAATTTCAAAATTATGAATTAAACTCAACATGTCTCTTGGAAAATAGGATGGCAACCATGTGCTCCCATTCCAACCCATCCCCGTTTATTTAAATCATTTATCATACCCGTCTAGCTTAAAAATTAAACAGAGATGAGGTTTAACTTTGCTTGCTTTTTATTTTATTTATTTTAAATAATTTGAAACGCCAAAGATCTCATGCTGTTCAAGTTAGTAACACCAACAGCTTATCAAACGAGTAATTTTTACATCTTATAAATGAGTAAATAAACTAGATTTTCCAATACATTTGTCCATAATTTAAAAGGTACACAAAATTATAAATCTAATGGTATTTTTTGGCATGTAGAAGACAATTTTTAAATTTTGAAATATTTTAATTTTAAAGTGTTCCTTCAAAAAACATTTTAAAAAATTTTGAAAATTAAGAATTTAAACAATTTTTCAAAAATTTGAAAATTTTGAATTTATAATGTTGTCTTTCCAAAATACACTTTTAAGAAAATATGAAATTTTGAATTTAAACTCATGGTTCTGAAAGAAATATGTTCTAAAATTCGAAAATTATGAATTAAACTCAACATGTCTCTTTGAAAATAGGATGCAACCGGCGGCCTCATTCAACCCATCCTTGCTTATTTAACCATTTATCATAATTGGCCCAAACTTAAAAATAAATGAGATGAGGTTTAACTTTTGTTTTTTGTTTTTACTTTTTATTTATTTTAAATTTGTTTTCTTTTATTATATTGAAATTAATATATTTATAAAAATAAAATATTATAGCTCTTATATTAAAAATATTTTTATTATTATGTATATTAAAATATAAAATGAAATAATTACAAAATCATTTTTTAATATGATGAGGGTGGGATGGGGCGAGACATTACAATACCCAAACTCGTTCCAAATTTGGGGAAAAAAATAAAACTCGATAAACAATCGATTACACGTAAACTATACACATCTCATTAGGGGCTGAGTGGGGTGAGAACCTGAAAAAAAACACACCCCGTTGTCATCCTTACTTGAAAAGACACTTTTCTAAAAATATTTTTTGAAGCAATTTCGATAATTATGAAAATTTTGAATTTAAATTGAAGTATTTATTAAAGATTTACTTTTAAAAATGTTGGAAAATATGAATTTAAATTTGAAAGATTCTAGCTTAAAACACTTTCATCCCATAGATAATCTCATGAGAAAAACCGCCTTTAAAGTTTAAAGATATTTTTTCTCTCGACAATGGCTTTAATTTCTTATATTTATTTTTAAAATTTTATATTATTTTTCGATAAAAGGTCTTTTGGAGCTTTGACGCATAAGGCTTAATTCTAAGGCACCGGGTTTGTAGCGAAATGTGACCTTAAATACAAATTAATTTTATAAAATATGATTTAATATTGATTATATTAATAAAAAATTAAAAATCCCGATATTTAAAGAAAATCTATGAAAGAGCAACAATATTATATAAATTTCAATATATAATTGAAAATTTCAAGAATAAAAGTGTTTAAAATAAGTCATAATCTATAAGACTTGCCTTCAAGAAAGCACATGTCTTGAAAGACAAGATCCTATAACTAGAGAGGGCGTCTTAATCCTTAACGTGTCTTTTAAACTATGGATTGGTTTGTAGGCTCAACCCAAAAGACCATACACTAATGAAGATATCGTTCTAATCATTAAGATGGAAAAATGTATGTGGTTGAATGGGTCAGGATGATTCCAAACCCGTCCCCATATTATACACAAAGTCCTATACCCAATTAAACCCATGAAGGAGGGGTGAGGCGAGTTTTCAAAAAAAATTGTAAACCCATCCCCAACTTGATCCGCTCGACTCTCTCAAACGTCCTCTCTCTCTCTCTCTCTCTTTCTTTCTTCACAATCCCAAGAATTGTCCAAAACCTTAAGATCCAAGACGTGTCATCTCCGTCAGAACCATTGAAATCCGGCTTCTGTAACACCCTGTTCCGAGAAAGTGTACAGTACATGTAACTATAGGGGCGCATATGTGTACCAAGTAAAATCGTAATTGATCAAATGGGACAAAAAGGGCATTAATTGAGAAGATGGTATGCCAAAATGAAAATAACATAAGTTGATTTGCAATATTAAAAGGATGGAGGACTTATTTGCAATTAAGGCAAAGATTAGAGTATATAAAGGCTATGAGACAAACCAAAATTCATTTTGGTCTCAATTTGTTAGGCCAAAATGTGGAGAGAGAAGAATAGAGCAAGGGAGAGAAGAGAAAGAAGAGGAAGAAGAGGAAGAAGAAGTGGGAGAAGACCAAACCAAGGTATGTTTTCATCTTGAAATCATGGGTATTTTGGATTCCTAAGGTTTTGGTTCGGGGGATTGCCTTCTTTTCTGTGTGGTTTTGTGGAAGAGATCACCCAAACCCTAGATTTGATGAGGTTATATGGGTAAAACCCCAATCGGTGGAAAATAAACATGGAATCCTCCTATTTATATGGTTTTTAGAAGAATTGGTGGACCTTTGGTTGAATTCATAAGATTTTCACCTAGGGTTTTGTGGTATGAGGTTCCAAACCACCAATTCAAGTGTTATGGAGTGGTTTTGGATGAATTCTATGTTGATTCTTGAGGTAATATGGAAGGGAGAAGTTGTATGAAGAGAAATGGTACCAAATGGGGCAAAATAACATCAAGCAAAATTTCGAGACAGACCGGTGACCCCATACGTGGCTTAATCTGAGCCGCAGACTCAGATCGACACAAGTGGGTACCTGCATCGACCAACAACCATTAAATCAGCACGGCATCGATCGTAGCTGCAGACCGGTAATCGTAGTGCCCAAATGCCTGTAATTGTGTATTTTGTATAATTAAGCCCAAAATCATACATCGTTGGTATATGAACCTTACTAAATGATTAAGAGAGGTTCAAAGAAGATTAGAACTCGATGAAAACGACACGTATCGTATCTTCGCGCCGACGATATTCACGAGTGTGAATAAGTGCTATGAAGTACGCTTAAATTTATATATATTATATATAGGCGATTAATGTGTTCATTATTCGCTTGAGTGTGTAGGCTAAAAACAAAAGGGCGGGAAAGTCGGGGGAGTTCTGGCCAAGTTTGGGTGAAGAAAACGCGAAATGTTTAAACCTATTTTTCTTAAATACTAGTGTATTATTATTATAAACTGTTTTGCATTGGTATTTAATGGTTTTGAGTTGTAAAACCATAATTCAAAGAGCAAGTAAATGGTTTTGATTTAAACCATATTTAAAGCAAACAATGGTTTTGAATTATTAAACCATGTTTCAAGCAAGCAAGCAAATGGTTTTGAATTATTAAACCATATTTAAAGCAAACAATGATTTTGAATTATTAAACCATGTTTCAAGTAGCAAGAAGGGGCAAATGGTTTTGAGTTGTAAAACCATATTTCAAGAGCAAGCAAGCAAGCAAGCAAAGAGAATATTTCAAAATAGCTCAACTAAAATCCCCTACCATGCAAAGATAACGGCCGTGAGCGATTCCGCATGCCAAGACCGCACTGCTGGGGGATATCGTCACATGGTTTAGATTTGCCTGGTCTAAGAAACTTAGGTCATGCATCATGGCATTTAAAGGAGACCGGCACGTATTGTGAGCATGCGGTTAACGCTGCTAATTAAATTATGGTGATGGAGACCCGTGTCACTTCACCATATTTAATGGAAAAGGTGGAGTGAAGTGTGCCCAAGCCCCCTTCCACTTCCAGGTGAGCCGGACCTCGTCCAGCCCACTCCAAGACGGCCGATGCCCGTGCCCCGCGGTTCACCAGTGGTACCGCAGCGCTGGGCGCTCCAAAGGGTTGAGATGATTTATAAGCATGTTTATACAAATAAAAATCAACCACCGGGTGCACGGTCGGTGCCCAAGCTCATGTTTGTTTTAAGCAAACAAACAGCCTAAGCTCCCATTTTTATTTCAAAACGAGCTGTCGAGCCTGCATTTCCGCTATAAAATTTTATAAAACTTTTAAAGCAAGAGATTTGAGAAAAGTTTGAGAAACTTTTAAAGCAAAGCAAGCAAGAGATTTGAGAAAAGTTTTAGAAACTTTTAAAGCAAAGCAAAGTAAGCAAGAAAGGTTTCTGGAAAATATCTTGTAAAAGAGAATTTTTCAGTTTTGAGATGTTTTCCGAAAAAGCGAAACATTTTATAAAGCATACACTCACTGAGCTCAAGTAGCCTATTATTCGTGTTTTAAAACTATTTTCTAGGTACAGCACTTATCGGAGCAAATTAGATTTTCCGACATTTGTAATGTTATTGTAATAATAATATTGTGTAAGGAAATACTTTGAACTCAGAGTAATGGAGCATATGTATGTACATAGTATAGTTTTGTGAAAATGTATCGAGCCCGAGACTTATCAAAGAATATCAGCCGTTGCCATATTGTGAAACTGTAAAATTGTGTATACAAGATTTGGGACATTGCCCTATACGCAGTTCGATATGTCAGATTTACAAACTTAAGTTTAAAAAAGGAAAAATTTTTATAGAGTTTCAATTGCCACACGGCCGCTTCATAGAATTTCACGTTGTATGAACGACGTGATTCATGAAATGCATTTAACACCGCCACTTCAGAAAATGTGCGCGCTGCCTTTCATTGTCAATTTCAGATTCCTCATCAAAGCATTTTCTCTTGGGAAGAGACACAACGCGAGTGTCACGATGGTCGCTTACATTTTCTCCGATGATGTCGATGACATCGGGCGATGTCTCTTGTCCCTCGATGTGGAAGGGGATGACTTCAGGTGTGGGTCTCAACGGGGTGGGGCTCAAACACAGGCGACACCCTCAAATCTAAGAAAACTAGGGGTTCAAAGGGTGATGGAAGAATATTTCCACCCAAAATCAATCACAGGAAGATACTAAAAAATTTAGGAGAAACTTTTCAAAAGCAACAAAAATGACGAGAAAGGATTGGGTAGGACTGAGGGAAGGGAAGGAAGGGAAGGGAACGGAAGGGAACGAAGGGATGGGTAAATTCATGTTGGTGACGAGGCAACTAGAGCGGGGTAGGGCAGATAGGAGTGAAACCAAACCCTTCCTGAACCCGATTCAGGTTTATAAAACTTTTTCTAAACCCATTTAAAACCTGATTAAATATATATCATACCCATCTCATTTGAGGTGAGGAGGGGCAAGTACTCGAAATTCTCATTGATATGGGAGTTTGGACGCATACCCAAAAATCCTCGTTATAAACAAAAATACTATCGAGCCTCTCCTCAAAGCTGCTCTTACATAAGATGTACGTGAAGATCCAAAGTATACTGCCTATTTGAAAGAGCACATGGGGCTCACCATTTTCGTACGGCATCCCACATGGCTAAGTGCCAAACCTAGTTTGAACCCGTATGTAAGGAATCTTATGAAGTTATCTCTTTCCACATTCATATGATATTATATATCTACTTTGGGCCTAAGCCGGTATGGTTTAATTTTGTTTCTGGGCTCTACCCAAAAGGGGTCATGACGATGAAAATATTATTGTCCATATATACTAATTAGAAGAAGAGAGTTGAAGTAGTAGTCCTACCCCAAAAGCCATTTTCAAGGGCAACGTGAAGAGCAGTGGAACCATCCCGTGTGTGGCTGTAGTCAAGGGCTTGGGCGTCGGTGTCGCACATTTGATAGAGCCAAAAGAAAGCGTCTTTGTTACCATTGAAGGCAGCCCAGAAAAGAGGGGTTGAACGGGAAGATTGGTTTCGAGCAGCCAAGAGTACCTGTTTATATCGATTACCAATTATGATAGATTTGCAGAGGTTAACGCTTCCGAGGGCGGCTGCCAAATGGAGAGGGGTATTCCCGTCATTGTTTGGTGTAGAGAGAACATACAGAGCGTCCTTTTCAGTGCGGGTATAAATGATGAGTTGGACCAGTTTTTGAGCTGTATCCTTGCCTGCTCTAATTGCCATATATGCAATGCCAGGTCCCTAAGAAACCAATCTTGATAGTATGAGATTCTGGATCCCGCTTGTATATTTCTACCACATTTTCCCAACTGCCCTCATGGCGTACTCACCAACTCTTCCCTCATCTCTCTGCCTCTCACCTCCTCCTCCTCCCTCCCTCCTCCTCCTCGTACTTCGTACTCATGTCTACGAGCCGCCACCATGCTCTCCACCAACTCCCTGATCTCCTTATCTACAGCCGCCGTAGCCACGCCAAAGTCAATAGTAGAAGCCATTCTCCCTAAGCTCACCCCCCTCTCCATCTCTATCTCCTCCGCATTTATACTCAAATCACTTGCTTATTCCATTTATGTACAATAAAAAATAAAAAAGATTGCTTCTTTTATTTTCTATTCCATTCAGTTTTTTTATCAAATTTTATTAAAAGAAAAAAATCAGACAGAGACATAATAAAGTAGGAAATCCTTTCTTTTCTTTTCTTTTAAGCAAAGAAAAGAATGGGAAATTTGAAAAAGAAAGAAACTATGGATTTCTCTTTCAACAAGATTAAGTGGTTATACGCTTTATATATACATACGTCCGTCGCTTCAAGAAAGAAAGTTAATGAGAATTTGAAAAGAATGAAACTATGGATTTACATATTCTACAACAAGATTAAGTGATTATATGGTTTTATTGACACATGTACATCTCTCTAAGCAAAGAAAAGAATGAGAATTTGAAAAAGAAAGAAACTATGGATTTACATATTCTTACAACAAGATTAAGTGATTATATGGTTTTATTGAGACATGTACATCCCTATGAGCAAAGAAAAGAATGGGAATTTGAAAGAGAAAAAGAAAAAAAAAAAAGCAAAGAATAATAGAAAGGGAATTTGAAAAAGAAAAAGAAAAAAAAGAAGCAAAGAATAGAAAGGGAATTTGAAAAAGAAAAACAAAAAAAAGAAGCAAAGAATAGAATGAGAATTTGAAAAAGAAAAAGAAAAACGGTATATTTCTATTCTTGCACAAGATTAATAAAGTGGTTTTAATAAGACATGTACACAGCTGGAGCAAAGAGTAGAATGGGGAATTTGAAAAAAAAAAAACTATAGATATGTTTGGTCTCGCTTAAAACTGCTTTATTTCAATGGATGGCAGAACACCACAATGCCTATTAAAGCTGCAATGAAAGAGCAAGAATTACATGTGGTGTTGATCCATTTGTTGCTTTTGCCACAGTTCTTGATGTTCTTTCTCATGAAGATCTCGTCTCTGGTATTTCTTTGGAACCGACAAACGACGGACCTCGATCCCACGACTCCTTCACATATCAGATATATATCAAGTCATCAAGGTGATGTCAAAGCAAAGAAACAATAAATTTAATGCTATGTGTCGTTCCCAAAATTTGGGAGAAAATACAAAGAAAAAAGAAAATAGGAGAAAAGAGAAAATATAAAGAAAAAATCAAAATAAAGTTAAGTCTAACCTATTA
This sequence comes from Tetrastigma voinierianum, assembly GCA_016808115.1. Lineage (NCBI taxonomy): Eukaryota > Viridiplantae > Streptophyta > Magnoliopsida > Vitales > Vitaceae > Tetrastigma > Tetrastigma voinierianum. The sequence continues at coordinate 75,117 of JAEQBH010006370.1, forward strand.
TTTTACTTGTTAATTAAATCAATTTTATTTATTTTAAATCATTAATAAATAGATTAAACAGTTAAAAGAATATGTAAGTTTCTAAGTAATTTATTTATATTTGAGATTTCTCATCATACATCAAATATAACAAAATCATTTTGTTTAATTTTTTTTCTTTCTTTAGGTTGTATTTGTTCCAAAAGATAAAACTTAAGAAAATGTCTTTCTTATATTATATATGCTTCAGTTGTCTAATGAAAAATCTCAAAGAAAATTAAATATAAATAGAAGCTTATGTATTTTTAAATTATTTAATATTTATATTGATGAATTAAAATAAATAAAATATGCTCAAAATGTCAAATAAAAATAATATATTGGATTTAACTATATTTTTATTTTTCATCACTTTTCTTTCTTTAGCTTTCCTCTCTATTTATTTCCTTCTATTTTCCCCTAAGTTCTATTGGGAACTAAACATAGCCTTGAGACTTTTCAAGAACCAAACAACCTAAAAGTAAATACTAGAGGGCAAACATATAGGCTTAGTACTTTTCAAGAACTAAACACAACCTAAAAGTAAAGTAATATTTGGTTAAAATTAAAACCATCAAATAATTTAAATTTTTTTCTTGAAAAATAAGCTATTTTAGCTAAAAAAAAAAGGTTATTTTTACAAGAAAACAAAGACATTTTTGTCAAAATAAAGACTAATATTGATGGAAGGTTAAAGGCTTGTTTGGTTCCTGTTTTTGAAAATTATTTTTGAGAACAATTTTTGAAAACACAAAGCTCATCATTCACTGTTATTCAACCGGTTAAAGGGCTTGTTCTCATATTTTGTGAACAAAAAAAAAGAACAAATACGTTCTTTATGTTCCTCCTTGTTTTTCAAAAATAAAAAAATAAAAAAGATTTAAAAACTATATAAATCTGGCGGGCCTCTAAATTTCGAGATTGGGTTTTGAAAGTTGGTTTAATGAAATCATCTCTCTGGCATTACCTCGTACCACTTCACTTCCCCACCGACCAGTAAAGATGCCTGCGGGGATAACCCAAATTCCTTCATAATTTTTACTTGTTATTTTTATTTGTCATAGTTAATGTAGAAATTCATCATAAATGGATAATTGATTGATTGTTTTTCATTGAATAACTTGTATATAAATAGTATAAATTGAATCAAGATGTGAAACCCAGAAAGTTTATTTTTTAAAAAAAAAAATGAACGACCCAGAATTTACCCTGAATGATGCCGCATTAAACCATGATCTTCTCTAGACATCGGATATCAAACGATCACGCCGCGAATCATCTCGCCAAATCTAGTTGAACCAAACGAATCGCCGACTCGAGACTGGCCGGTTTTGCACGCGATTCGAGACTCGAATTCGCCAATCCACGGGTGCCATGTGGCACTGCATGGGAGACACTTGGCACATGGGTGGGCTGCGTCATGCCCTTAGATTGTGTGAGTTGGGTGGGGCCAATGTCAAGCCACCATGCATGAGCATGAAAGTGGGTTAAATTGTGGTATGGAGAACACTTCGGTCTGAAAGCTGACCAAGTGTCAAACAAATTTGTGTTAGGTGTACTCCACCTAGGTCAAACCAACTTTGGAGTTGGAGGAGTGATTCCAAACAATTCGTAGAGAAGAGGAGAAGAAAGAAAAGAGAGAAAGAAAGAAAGAAAGAAAGAAAGGAAGGAAGAAAAGGAGGAGGAAGCTTTTCCCCATTGCAGATTCAGCGGATCAAGAACTCCAGTCCTACACACTTCAAGAGGCGAGGATCTTTCCTGGTTATTTCCTTGTTCGGGGGCCATGGAAATGGCATTTGGTTGAGTTTGCTATGGATTGTTTGAATGAATAACATGCTGAATTTGTGATGTTGTCCATGCCGAATTTTCTAGGTTTTAAGACCGACTGCGGATGTTGTACATGCTGTTTTTTTTCGTCTTTGTGACCGAAAAACCCGCCTTTGGTGTATTATTGTATGCATGACTAACATGTATGAATGTTCTCGGGTTTTTAGGACCTAAGAAATTCAGTTTGGTGTATTATTGTATGAATGAAAACATGCACTTCCCTGCTATGCATGATCAATATGTAGAATCTGGTTTGGTGACAAAGAAAAACTCATTGTAGATACATGCATGAAAACATGCATAATTTCCTCGTCATGCACGACTAACATGTAGAATCTCGGGTTTTTAGATCAAAGAAAACTCGCTTGGGGTATTATTGCATGCATGAAAAACATGCAGAATTTTTCTCAAGCCCATGTACACTAACATGCGTATGTTTCCTGGGGGTGTTTAGATCAAAGAAAATCCGCCAGGTATTATTGCATGCATGACTAACATGCAGAATGTTCCGGGCTTTAGATTGAAGAAATTCGGCCTTTGGTATTATTGTATGAATGAAAACATGCCAAATTTCTTGGCTTTCACGATGACTAACATGTAGAATCTGGGGTTTTTAGATCAAAGAAAACCCGCTTGGTGTATTATTGTGGCGCATGAAAACTTGTAAGAATTTTTTGGGCTTCCATGCATGATCAACATGACGTTTTGGCATTACTTGCCTAAGTAATGGTGGGAATTATGTTATCATACGCTTGAAGATGTGTCGATATGAATGGAATCGAATGATGTAAAAGATGCAGCGGTATGCTTATGTGATGTAATCGATTTGAATGTGGAATATTAACATGACCGCATGTTTGTTGATGGTGAACCGAATATAAATGTTGTATGCACAGGACATGAGTGTTCGCCATAGCACACACATAGTGCGTACGTGTAGAACGTCCACGAGGTCTTCATACATCGGGTCATGGGTTCGAAAGTGCGTTGACACAAATTGTATTGTATCAAGGTGTGCTGCACCACATTACATGAGAGTGCGTACATGGTACTGATTTGGCACTTCATTTGGTGTTGAATCGTGTGGGCTCGGGAATGGGACGAAGTCCAATTGAGTTCCACAATGTTAAATGAAAATGGAAAAAATGAAATGTGTTCCGCGTATAAAGTAGGATAGATACTCCCCCCAGTGAAAAGCCCAAACCCGGTTAGACGTGATCCACCTGAAAGCCCGAAAAATGCTCTGAGGGTGTAAGAGACCCGCTGAGACCCCTAAAAGTTCATGCTCAAAAAGACAATTTAAATGATTGAAATAAATATCAAGCATAGACTACTGTCAGAGACGTGGAGCTCTGGATCGACTTAGCATTGATTTCCATCGGGAACTTGTATCGATGGTGGCCTGAGGTCAATCTTGCACTTGGGCATAGAAAGGTCGCCTCATACAGCATGTAGATTTTTCCATGATAGGACAACATGTATGCACGGATTGGTTGTCGGGCTCACTCATGAAATGATCATTCGTGATGTGCACCTAGCGAATAAATTTCAGAGGATTTATCTCTACCGGCGTTAGCTCACCCCGTCGTGAACCCCTTCGTGCAATAAAAGTGCATAGCGCTCCTTAGAGGCCTTAATTATGAAGCGGGCCGGATCGGGCCTTTGATTCTTGCTTTATGTATATATTAATGAACTAAGGTTAATATAGGCCAGACAGGTTTTATAAATAACTTTGATCTATAGAAATGTATGGTCTTATAAACTCGTGTTAATTAGTATGGATGATGGGCCCCATGGGTCATTTCACTCAGCTATTGGGTCTCATGATATGAGACACACAGTTTCCGCAGTTGATCTGTGGTCAACCCGACCCCTGCCTTTGGAACATACTGGAGCACGTACCTGCAGATATCAATACCTGCGCTTCGATGAGGTAATGGTCTAGGACATGTTGTTAATGTGTAGGAGCATCACAGCCTTGCATAATCCTGGGTGTTGAGCTGAGTTAGAGTTACTTGGGTCGGAAAATGATATCCAGACTATGGGCCATATCAGTGTCTAGGCAGAGGTTTACCTAAGAACCCACTGATGGGGGATTAGATCACGCGATGCATTATGTGTTTTCTTATGTATGCTCTGGACATGTGCGCTGATTGTGTGTTACAAATTACGTGAATTATATACGTGGTAGGATGTATATAGGAAATGCGAACACTAGGTCGAACGTGAACCTGGGGAGTTCGAGAAATGAACGAATGGTTCGAGATATATTAGTCTATTATCGCTGGCATGTGCGCCATTAGTAGACACGAAATGATTCTAAACTCAATATTGGACTTATGTAGATGGCAAGTAGAGTGAAGGGGGCTTTAGAGGTCAAGGACCTGCACGAAACATCAGATGTGAATTCTCCTCAGTGGACTAAGGTGAGTGATTGATCGATATGTCTGGGATGTGAGTTAGAGATCTTCGGGATTCTACTCATGGGCGGACCTTCAGTCATGGACATGTCGGTTCGAGGTCATCCGTGATGGACTAGTTGATGACACATTGGTTGTCAGTAGATTGTGACCGTATGAGAGTTACCGCCACACACCCGATTTCCGCATCGCGGTTGTGTTTGCGGAATAGGCACGATGTTTCACCCTATACCGTGGTAATGATTCACTTCATGGCATCGGCAAGACGGTTGGCTAGCTAGCCTTACCCTGGAGGACGAGGTGAGACAGGATATGAGTCTACCTCGTGTGGTTTGCGAGTACGAGGATGTTTTTCCTGACGAGCTACCGGGATTACCTCCACCGAGAGATGTAGACTTCCTCGCATCAGTCAAGATCTCAGATCGCTGTTTTTATGACTCCGCATAGGATACGCTTTGAGTTGGCAGGAGCTCAAGGTCCGTGATAATAGTAGTTATCAAGGGTTTCATTGCACTGCACTTCACCACGGGTGCTCCTGCTTCTTATGGTTGTTAAGGATAAGACCCTTCAATTACGCAGATCGACATGCATGGCTAAATGTGGTTACACCCAAGAAACTAGATCCATTACCGAGGATTGATGACTTATTTGATCAACAGAGAGGGGCGCGAGTCTGTACCCAAGATAGACTTTCTGACTCGCTACCATCCATGAGAGTTAGTGGCGCATACATCCTAAGACGCTCCGCATCGCAGATGGGCACTCAGTTTACTGTGATGTCTGATCGATGAATGCACCCATTCAAGGGTCTCTCAAGGAACAGGTGTTCCAACCCCATGTATCACCAATTGTGGCAGGTCTTTGCCATGACATCCTCGATCTACCCCAACGGAGGGCGGAGTACGCAAGATCACTTCGAGAATCGTGACTACGCCTGAGGGATCACGCCTTGTATGCCAAGTTCAAGAAGTGAGTATTTCAGGCTTGTCGAGGACTTAGACACGTGGGTATCAGCTTCGGAAGTGGTCAAGTGACCCGAGGAAGGTCGAGGCCGTGGATGAGTCGAGAGACCAAGTCGCCGAGACACGTAGTTTCTCGATTGGCAGGTATTACAAGAGGTTTATAGAGGATTTCTCCCGACTAGCAATCCTATGACGAGATTGACCCAAGGAGGTCAAGTTTATATGGGATGACCTGCTGGACAAGCTGCCCAGAATTAAAGAGGAGGCGATCGCCTTATCCCAATAGTCCCTGAAAGGGGATTGCAGGTACACAAGATAACGGTGGATAAAGCTCAAGGACCCGGATGGGGGGTGTGTCCCGATGCGTCCTAGGTTAAGCCAGGCTTATGGTTCCTCGGCACAATAATCACGAGCAAAATTCACTCTACGCATGACATGGAGTTGGTCGTAGTCTTCGCCCTCAAGATTTGGCGCTCACTACTTTTACGGTGAGCAGCTTCAAGGTGTTTCACCACAAAGTCCAATACATCTTCACGCAGCCGAGACCTCAACATGAGGCGCCAGAGATGGATGGAGTTTTTGAAGATTACGACTCACTTTGCACACTAACCCAGAAGGCAAATGTGGTGGCTGATGCGCTTTATTTCGAAAGTCACAGAGCATCGCTAGTATAGCTTCTGAGCCAAAGTGATGCTCGAGACAAGAGGCAGCTGTATTGCATTTGATGAGTTGCGTCAGTGGTACTGAAGCATGATGGCTACCGCTCTACTAAGCAGCAGAGTGATAGAGTCCCCAGGTGCAGAGACGCAACTAGTATCCATCAAAATAAAAACACAGCGGCACAAATAACAGCGCTTCGACCATCCACACAGCATGGTAGTCTTCTAAGATAGACACGTCGCGGGTCCCCTCAAATTAATGATTTGAGGGAGGATCCTCAAGGAGTTCCATTGCTTCCCGATTCGGCTGCGGCATCCAAGTGTCACTTAAGATGTATCATGACCTTCTCTTCGCCGCATTATTGAGTGATGGAAGAGGCATGTCGGGATTTCATTCGATGGGCGCCTCACGTCAAAGAGTGTCAAGGCCGGCACCGCCACAGGCTACCCATCATCGATATGGAGTGGAAATGGGAGCACATCACGATGGACTTCAGGACTCACTTACACGACATCGCGTGAAACATGATGCGATATGGGTTATGCGGACCGACCTAACAAGTCGACATTTTCCGCCGCGCGGTAATGACTCATGACCGGAGGAATTCTCGCAGTTGTGCAGTACGGGAGATAGGCACGCTTGCATGGAGTCCCGCCTCATAGTATCTGACGGATCCCTACGACGCTCGCCCGAAGAGTTTTAAGGCCATGTGACGTAGCTTTCGATGAGTACCATCCTCGACGGACGGGTCAATCGATGACTATTCATATTTTAGAGGACATGCTACGAGCATGCGGTCCCGATCTCAAGGGTAGTCAAGAGCACTTGCCTTGGTAGAGTTCGCCTACAATAATAAATGACAAGCGAGCATTCGATGACACCCTATTACTTTCGAGGCCTCACGAGGCCATGTCGACCGATATGTCGGGATGCAGGTGGGAGAGGAGCTCCATCACTCGCTCCAAATTTGATTAGAGACACCTTAGGAGAAGGTGGGTATGATCCTAAGCGCCTCCTTACCGCTCAGCTTCAAAGAGTTACGCCGAGTACGACAATGACCTCTAGAGTTCGGAGGTGGGTGATCATGTCTTCGGCGCGACGCCAAGCAGAGAGCCTCGATCGATTCGAAAAACGGTAAGCCGTCGAGGTACATTGGACCCTTCGAGGTACTCGCGAGGATGGGCGCGGCTATGCATTGTCGGGGCGCGCCATCGAGTTTGTCGTGCGTTCATGAGGTGTTTCACGCCTCTATGTCCGGCACACTTCAGATCCAACCCACATAAAGGATCGGGGAGAGCTTGTCGCCGATGTCACGGACCGAGGAGGGATTCAGCGTGATTGGATTTGATAGCCGAGAGCGTGCTTTATGCGGAAAGACTGCGGAGGCTTGTAAAGGTGTCAGGCAAAGACCGAGGAGTCGAGAGGCAACATGGGAGCGCTGACACCGCATGCCACCAACTACCCTTCGCTTGATGCGGAAGGTGCGCTTTTCTTGTCATTAATGTTTTAAATGATTGTCAGATATGCATGTGTATTTGATCAGGCATATATGTGAGACCTCGAAAAGCGATTTTTAAAAATGAACGACCTGGTAATTTACCCTGAATCTGCATGCACAAAACCCTAGACCTTTCTCTTCTGTGACATCGGATGACGAAACGATCACGCCAAGTTAGAATCATCTCGCCGAAATCTAGTCAACCAAACGAACCCGTGTCGACTCGAGACTGGTCGATTTGCACGCGAGACGGAACTGCTCACTATGGGGTGCCATGTGGCACTTGTGATGGGAGACACTTGGGCACACAGGCCAAGGTCACGCCCTTAGATCGCATGAGTCGGGGTGGGGGCCAATGTCAAGCCACACCCTCATGCACGAGCATGAAAGGGGTTAAATTGTGGTATGGAGAACACTTGGTCTCGAGTTGACCAAGTGTCAAACAAATTTGTGTTGTGTGTACTCCACCTAGGTCAAACCAACTTTGGAGCTGAGGAGAGATTCCAAACAATTCGTAGAGAAGAGGAGAAGAAAGAAAAGAAAGAAAGAAAGAAAGGAAGGAAGAAAAGGAGGAGGAAGCTTTTCCGCCATTGTTTTCAGATTTGGGTGGATCAAGAACTGGTCCTACACACTTCAAGAGGTGAGGATCTTCCTCTTTCGTTATTTCCTTGTTCGGGGGCCATGGAAATGGCATTTCGTCATTTGCTGTGATTGCTCGAATGAATAACATGTCAATTTGTGATGTTGTCCATGTGTTAATTTCTAGGTTTTAAGATCAATTGCGGATGTTGTACATGCTTTTTTTTTTTTGGTCTTTAGAATGAAAACTCATTGCGTATTATTGTATGCATGACTAACATGCGTAATGTTCGGTTTTTAGATCAAGAAATTCAGTTCGTGTATTATTGTATGAATGAAAACATGCGTAATTTCCCGGGCTTTCATGCATGAGACTAACATGCAGAATCTTCGGGGTTTTTAGATTGGAAGAAAACTCAGTTCGGGGGTATTATTGTATGCATGAAAAACACGAGAATTTCCGGCTTTCATGCACGACTAACATGTAGAATCTTAGTTTTTAAATCAAAGAAAACTTAGTTTGGGTATTGTATGCATGAAAAACATGCAGAATTTTCAAGCTCTTATGCATGACACATGCAGAATTTTCCGCTTCCAAGTGCATGACTAACATGCACGTTTGGGTGTTTAGACTAAAGAAAACTCAGCCTTGGTGTATTATTGCATGCATGACTACACGCAGTAATGTTCTGGTTTTTAGATCAAGAAATTCGCTTTGGTGTATTATTGTATGAATGAAAACATGCCAAATTTTCGCTTTCATGCATGACTAATATGTAGAATCTTTTAAGCTTTAGATCAAAGAAAACTCGCTTGGTATATTATCAGATGCATGAAAAACTTGCATAATTTGGCTTCCATGCATGACTAACATGCATATGTTTTGGCATTACTTGCCTAAGTAATGGTGGGAATTATGTTAATACATGCTTGAAGATGTGTTGGATATGAAACGAACTCGAATGATGTAAAAGACGTAGCCGCATGCTTATGTGATGTACCGACTAATGTGTGGAATATTAACATGACTGCATGTTTGTTGATGTTGACCCGAATATATGAAATGTTGTATGCATTAGACATGAGTGTTCATAGCACACACATAGTGTACGGTGTAGAATGTCCATGTAGAGGTCTTTATACATTGGTCATGGGTTTGAGGCAAGTGACACAAATCGCATTGCATTGGTATGCTGTGAACACCACATTACATGAGAGTGCGTACATGGTAATCGATTGCATTACCTGTGTTGAATCGTGTGGGTTGAACAATGCCCACTGGTTCCACAAAGGTTAAATGAAATGGAAATGAAATGTGCTCGTAGCGCAGGATAGATACCCCTGGTGAAAAACCTCGAAACCCGTTAGACAACAGATCCACGGAAGGAAAGCCCTAAAATGCCTGAGGGTGTAAGAGGCCGCTTGAGACTCGAAAAAGTTCTCGTTGCCCAAAAGACACGAAATGATTAAATAAATATCACATAGACTATGGGTTGTGAGACGGAGTTTGGATCGACTTAGTATCGATTTCCCATTGGAACTTGTATTGATGGTGGATCGAGGTTGACCTTGCATTGGGCATGTGGGGAAAGGTCGTCTCATACATGGCATGTAGATTTTCCATGATAGACAACATGTATGCACCCGGACGGCTGTCAGTTTGACTATGAAAATGATCAATCAGATGCGTGCACCTAGGCGGGAATAGCCCTGTAGATTTATCTCACCGGGCGTTACCACTCCCGCTGCGGACCCCTCTTCGTGTACAGCGCATAGCGCCTCCCAGAGGCCGGATTATGAAGCGCCTGACCGTGGCCTTGATTCTTGTTTTATGTATATATTAGAATGAACTAAAGGCATTATATGTTTTCAGATATGAGCTTATTTAATAACTCTTGGATCTATAAATGTATGGTCTTATAACCGTATGGACGTAGTATGGATGATGGTCCCTATCAATATTTTACTTCAAGCACAACCTCATGATATGAGACACACAAGCCTCAAGTGTGTCGATTGGCGGTGAATCCGGACCCCGGGTTTTGGGGTGTCACACAAGAATTCTAAGAATAAATATGGTAACTAAATCTAGACTGGGCTTTAAAAACTATAATCAATCTAAATCTAAATATTACATATTTGTAATTACATAATTTAAATTTAATCAGATTAAGAATCTGACTCTCTAATAGTAAAACCCATTATATTTATTTTAACTCATCAAATATAAATATTAAATAATTTGACAATTAATACGTAAATTTCTAGGGTATGTATGGTTCCCAAAAAATTTGGGAGAAAATGCAATAGAAAGGAAATAGAAAATAAAAATAAAAAGAAAGAAAATGTATGAAAAATATAAATAGGTTTTAATTCAATACATTATTGTTATTTTCTACTTCAAACTTATTTTATTTATTTTAATTCATCAATATGAAGATTAAATAATTTTAACATATGCAAGTTTTTATGTAATTTTATTTAGATTTGATTTTCTTTGAAATTTTTAATAATACAATTAAACATTTCAAAAATCATTTTTTAATACTTTTCTTTCCTCAACGTTTTCCACCAATCAAACATAATTCTAAACAATTTTATTTATATTTGATTTTCTTTAAAATCTTTTATCATAAAATCAAACATAGGAAAATTATTTTATAACCTTTTTTTCTCACCTTAATATCTTTCAGAAACCAAACACTACTTAAAAGGGAAAAAAAAAGTACCAATCAAGCCAACAATATGATGGAAAAGAGGTTACCTTGCCTCTTGTAAAGTATTTATACTTTGAGGAACAATCTTTGCTATAACTTGTCTCATGGTTTTGGGGATTCGATTCATATGTAAACATTTTGGCGATTTGAATTAACTTGTTCATGATCTGAAGAGACCATATATGTTGCTGTTTTGCCTCTTTTAGCTTCCTTATCCTAATTTGGTCCTCCAATTATTCACAAAGAAAAAAAAAAAAAACTTAGAACCTATATTGCTATTGTTTTGGAAATTAATAAAAGAGATATTTAAGAGTATAGTAATCTTAGTCGTACTCCAAAAAGATTATCCATAAGATAAAACCACCAAAATTTTGGATACGTTGCGTAATGGAATTGAAGAACTTATCTTCGAGGGGAACCTTTGGTGGTCTCGCCTCTTTCTACATTATGATATATAAAAAAGTACACAAATTAGGTTGTTTAATTCGAAATTATGTTTGATTCTGGAAAAATATTGTTAGAAATTGGGTCGGGTCGCCCATTGACGGGTTTGACCCAAACCATATATATATATATGTATTTGAACTACATGTAACTGCTACAACTGCATGTAACTGCAGATTTGAAATTCAAATACGAATGCAGTTTTATTTTATTTTTTTTCTTCTTTGTTAGAAAGGAGAACAAGAAAGATAGATCTCTCTCTCCAAAAAATTTCTTTGGTAAAAAAAAGGAGTAGATTGGGTTGTGAGCGATTGGGTTTACTCTAGTAGTACATTCATCGACCAAGAGCATGATCACAAGTAGGAATCTCGCAAAGGTAAGTAAATCGATCGCTTATAACATTGGCATCGTAGCCACATTTATGATTCCATGCGACGAAGGTTATTTTTTTTAGTTACTCAAAAGAACATATATTTTTTTGGAGCAGTAATTTGTTTATGCACAAATGGCCTCGCCATTTTTAATTTTCGTGTCATAATGTATTTTTTTTTGGAGCAGACTTGTTTCGCACAAAATGGCATGCCCTGCTTTTTTTTCAAGAAATGGCCTGTTTTTTTTTTTTTTTTTGCACACGTGGCTTGTAATTTTTGTAATTTTCGTGCCATTTTTAATATTCTGCATTAAATTATTACATACCATTATGTATAATTAATAAAATAATAGAGAGAAAGGGCTAGAGATTTAATAAATGTCTGACTTTGAATTTCTTTTTTGAAGTAAAGAGAAAATGTCTCTGGAGCAAGGAGGATGTCCATTACTGTGCATTATCGGATTTCACACCGCAGAAATATGTCATAACGGTTTAACTCCTAGGGAGACTTAATGCAAGCTAACCACTACGACTTTACGTATCGTAGCGTCAATCTCGCCGAGTATAGAATGCAACCTGGTCACACCTTTATCGAACATGTGAAGATAGTTAATAATATGATACAAGTGATCATTTTCAACGAAAATATATTAAATGAGGAAAGTAAATATGATGCTCTATACAACACTTTGCCTCTTAATTATAAAGGAAGTCTCCAACTCATTAGTGAATCTGGTGAAGCAAACAATTATGAGACTCTGGTATATCTATTTTTAGAGGCAAATACATGGCATAATTTGACCAAATCCGCTATTTTAACTGAAAGTCCTAACCTTCGGTCTTCTAGATGCAAGGCAAAAGGAATGCCATGGTTGAAGAAGTTAAGCACTATCAGACTTGAGAGAGGGAGAATACACGACCTATCCTCAGAGAGAACGTTAACATTAAATTTTTTTTGTTTATTGTTTTGTTTAAATTGACCATTGTAAATATGCTTAATTTATTTCATTATTGTATTGACCTTATCTTGTTTATAATGTTTATATATGTTATATGTTCTTCATGTATATATTATAACATTTATACATGGTTATAATTGTGATTAATTGATATGAGAAATGAACTCGAAATGATTTGAATTGAGTTGCAAGATATAATATTGGTATATAGGTGTTGATTGGGAACATTGTGAACTTTCGCACCTATGACTAATAAAGTATTTTAGTAATTCAATTCGACTTGAGGAATCGATGTATATATTTGCGATAAGATCAGATTCAATTGTTAAGTGTCCTTTCGTAGTATCAAGGATTTTAGTATGGCATCAAAGAACATCATAGCATATCTCAAACATGGTGAAACTTAATAGTGACAATTATAACATATGACATCTTAAAATTCAACATGCTTCTGAAGAGCAAGAGGTTCTGAGACCATTAATGTTGAATGGAAGAACCTCAAGCAAATGAGGTAATAACAATAATGCTCATTTAGATGTGATTTAACTATCTATAATGCTTGAAGAAGAAAAGATTCCACCGTCGAGGAATCTTAATCGGGCTCAATGAATACACTGGGTTTATAAATACCAACAAGCATTCAAACCCGCATACATGCGATGTGGGTAGCATTAAGGGAAAATTTTGGAGAGACTATTGTCTCCAAACTAAGGCAGTTAACTATCAAACAAAAAGGTCCCCAATAAATCAATGAAACAACATTTAAGAGACATGTCAAATATGATAATGGAATTGAAGTTAGCTGGGCATGCCTTAATCGATGAGCGCAGCTGCAAGCTTTGATCTGCCCTCCTCATAGTCGGGAACATATGAAGGTAAATATGACCATAATGAGAACATCAAGACTTTGCCGACAAAGAGCGCGCCATTTGAACTCGAGGAGGAGCGCCTGGAGGTTGCTAAACCTGATGCTCAAGCATATGTGGCAACATCCAGTTCCAAGAATATTCCTGGTTTTAAGCGAAAAGGAAAATTTCAAAAATTTAAAGGCAAAGGCAAGAGGAAGTTTGATGAGACTAGAAAGGGACAAGTAAAGGGAAGGAAGTTTCACAAGCGCTATAGAGGGAAGCGCAGTGGGAAAAAGGATAAGACGAAGATGACATGCTACACCAGGCAATACGGGTCATTTTCTCGTGAACCGGGAAATGGTGGCTGCATTGTCTTATCTTACCCCTTCTCGCATACAAACTCTATTTATGATATTTTGTTTCAAGATCGCTTTTGCTCATCAAGCACACATCCTATGTGGATCAGACTCGGAGCCACGCGACCATGTAGCTAGAGATGTAAGTGGGCTCAGAGTTTCGTCGAATGAAAGTGGATCGCTGTGATTTAATGGCACAATACAAGGATCGAGGTGAAAGAGTCGAACATGCAAATTAGACTTGCAAGGAGGCCGGATCCTTTACATACATGATGTACTACATTCTCCAAATTGAATAAACTTGGTTCTCAAGTATCGCTTCTAAGACTTGTTATTGTTTGAATTTTTATGAAAACTTCGTTGACATTTTTCATAATATTGTTTATTTTGGTTTTGGACATATTGTGGATGGTTTTACTGTATTGAACACAAAAATACGTCAATGTTATAAAGGGTGTTTGTTTCTCCTTGTTTACTCAATCTAGCAACAATGATTTAAATGGGAATGTATGGCATAGATTAGTAAGTATATGTGACAAGAAATAATGAATAGATTCCCACGTGATGGTCTATTAGGACCATCAAGAAAGTCAATGTCCATCTAGAATATCGCTCACACAAGAAAAGCCACAAGAAACCATTCTGGTAAAGCTATAAGGGCCGAATCCTCTTTAAATCTCATCCATTCCGATATCCGGTGGACCAATGAATGGGCAAGGCATGGTGCCTCATATTTCATTACATTCATAGATGATTACACTCTATATGGTCATGTCTATTTGATTTCACTCAAGTCTCAAGCATTAGATTGTTTTATTCAATATATTAATGAGGTGGAAAATCAATTAGACAGAAAAATCAAAGCATTGAGGACCGATTGAGGCCGTGAATATCTATCTCGAGAAATTTATAAACTGTAATGACAAAGGCATTTTGAGACAACTAACAATCCCTAACTCCGCAACAAAATGGCGTCACGACGCAGAAATAAAACTCGCTAAATGGTTAGGTCATCGATGGCATAAGCCAATCTCCCAATACAATACTGGGGAGACGCTTGATGATTGTCGCCTATATACTTAACCGAGATTCAGCAACCTGTGGTGATCCTCGTCACCTTATGAGTTATGGATGTGTAGAAAAACTCCGATTTGAATCGGCCGCATCCTCGGGATCTCAGCCTATATCCATGACACTTCAAAATACGCGTTAGGTCACGAGGAAAGAAATGTATCTTTCATACGATACTCAAAACTCAAAAGGTTTTGTATTTATTGGTGAGGATTTCCGTGACGAATTAACAAATCGAAGTCACGATGTCACTTTTCAAGATCAATTTCCCGTAAAGGATGATGTTGATAAAAGTCATCATCTATACGAGATAAGATTTAATAAGGAAATGCAGTACAAGTCATCAATTTGATGACATTCCATCAGAAAACTAATCATGTTTCAACTAGTGAGCAATAAAAGAGTTGCTTCAACCATCTCAATTGAGTGGGAGATTTGAGATCAAGAATGAGCCAATTTTGATTGGTTGAAGCGATGATGATTCTTAATTACGAAGAAGCATTCGTTCCAAAACTCCTCGTAAGCATTTTCAAATTGAAAATGAAGCTTACATTGTTACACCGCAAGATGATGATGAACTTGAAACCATCAAAGAGGCACTTGAGTGTCTCACAAAAGAAAAATGGAAGGTTGCATTGGAAGAAGAAATAGAATCCATGAAAGTAAAATCAAGTTGTTTGATCGATTGGCCGCCAAGCCGAAAGGCTATCGGGAATAAATACCAAGATAAACGTAAGGCTGATGGTCTCTATTGATAGATATAAAGCTCTATGGGCAAAAGGCTATACCTTGAAAGCTGCACGACTTAAGAGGAAACTTTTTTCACCTATTGTACGCTTTACTCTATTCGACATTCTAGCTATAGTGACAAATTTAAATTTAGAATTGTATCAAATGGATGTAAAAACAGCTTTCTTAAATGGAGAGCTAGATGAAGAAATCTATATAGAACAACCTGTAGGTTTCATTGTCAAAGGTCAAGAGCGCAAAGTTTGCAAGCTTCAAAGATCTATATATGGCCTTAAACAATCATCGAGACAATGGTACCTCAGATTTCATAAGGTAATTTTAACTTATGATTTCAAAATGATTGATGAGGACCACTGTGTTTATGTTAAAAGGACTAGTGGCAAATTTGCAATTCTATCTTTATATGTTGACGACAAACTAATAGCTGGAAGTGACAAGGATTATCTTATGGACATCAAAAGATTATTGTCCACATTTGATATGCAAGATATAAGAAGAAAATTACATATTGGGAGTAAAATTCTCAAGAGAGATCGCTCAAAAACAAATTTGGCTCCTATCACAAGAGAATTATATCCAAAGATTCTCGAACGCCTGATATGAGAAGTTGCAAACCCGTGGATACTCCGTGGTCAAAAGGCGAGGCTTAAGTCTTAATAATATGTGTCCTAAACCACAAGAACGTGAAGAAATGTCAGAGTTCCATATGTTAGTACCGCTGGGAGCTTCACGTATGCTATGATGTGCACATCGCCTAGACATATGTTTTCGTTATCGACTTGTTAGCCGATATCAATCTAATCCTGATTTGGCATCGAAGGTCAAAATTCCGAGATATCTAAAGTGGTACAATGGATTATCGCTAGCTTATCAAGGGTCGAATTACGTTTGCTGGATACTGACGCCGATTGGGGAGGAGACCTCGACCAACGCAAATCCACTTATGGCTATGTTTCTTCTTACCAATAAAGGTGTCATATCTTCGTGTAGTAAGAAGCAACTTGCATAGCTTTGTCAATGGAAGTTGAATTTATTGCATGTTCAATAGTCGTGCAAGAAGCTGTTTGGTTAAGGAGATTTTTTGGAAATTCGTATTCGAGGTGGATTGCGGTTAACCGATCATGTTTTATCGCGGACAATCAAGCAAAGAATTGCATTTACAAAAGACCCCAAATACCATAGTAGAACTAAACACATCGATACCAAGAACAACTACATTAGGAGACATCATTGCTAAACAAGAAGTGACAAAGATAATACATTTCTAACCATCAAATGGTAGCCGATCCATTAATGAAACCAATTCCAAGATATGTTTATCTTTCATGTGAATGCTCTGGATTACGAGAATATAAGTATCGTAGACATCGTTGAGTACTTGTATTGTACTATTTTACAATATAAGTAAAAGTCTTAAAAAATTTTTATCGACATATATGCACAATATCATTTTAGCGATATATTTAAGCTCAACGAAGAAGATGTCACATTGTGTCAAAGATTGGCTTCACTACACAGCAATCGCTTAACACTTGAATAGTAGTAGAGATGAGACTTAAATGTTGGGGGATCGTGGCCTCATTAAAAATGAGATGAGGCTTGTTAACCATGCATTCAACAACCAATTTGGATTGATAAATGTCCAAAGTAACTCAGGAAGCTAGATGTGAGTTCTAAAATCACCGCTGAAATGAGAGTATTTTGAGAATTCTGTGCCAGCGCCTTTAGAAGCGATCGAACTTAGATCCGTATAATCGCTTCGTGAAGACACATCATAAAATAGTAAACACTATAACACATGATCTATACCATGTAGGCTTTTTCGAATAAAGGGTGAAGCGGAGAATGAATCTGCAGGCTTCACTGTGTGAGACCTCAAAAGAGGTTAAGTTTGACTTTTATTATGTACCCTTTATACCTTTTTGGTTATTATTTGGAGTTTTTACTTAGTTGTTTTGTCAGTTCTAGCATGTTACCTATGATTAGGATTGATCTGACCATGAACATGTCTAGATAAGCAAATCAGTATAAATTAAAATTTTTAGTAGAAAAGGAAGACTATATCTGCTGTATTCATCCGCTAGCCAATCTTGTTGTTCGAGAAAAGTCGACTTCGACATAATACAAAATTGATTTAACATGCTCTTTTAAGGATTAGAGTTGTTAAAACTGTAAAATAGAGACAAGTTTAGGGTACTGCAAGTTAGAAATGATTAAATCTCGAATATTTCACAAAAGGGTTATAGCTACTATGTCATTCCTAACAGATGCATAGTAATGAGCTCACAAATGCAAGCTTATCACAGAGCTCCATCGACCCATCTACTAGTATGAACTTATTGCTTATATATTGGTATTGCAAAATTTTCGCAATGAGGGTCTAACCCGTCATGTGCGAGTGGGAGATGTTAGAAATTGGGTCGGTTTGCCCATTGACGGGTTTGACCTAAACCATATATATATATATATATATATATATATATGTATTTGAACTGCATGTAACTACAGATTTGAAATTCAAACACGAATGCAGTTTTATTTTATTTTTTTTCTTCTTTGTTAGAAAGGAGAACAAGAAAGATAGATCTCTCTATGCAATAAATTTCTTTGGTAAAAAAGAAGTAGATTAGGTTGTGAACAATTGGGTTTACTCTAGTAGTACATTCATCGACCAAGAGCGTGATCGTCGTTGTGGAATCTGAAGTAAAAGGTAAGTAAATCGATCAGCTATAACAAATATAAAGAAAAGAAAAGAAAATTTATTAAGATAAATTTTCATATTTGGTTACACAATACTTTTCTTTCTTTTCTATTTTCCTCTCTATTTTATTTTTTATTAATACTTTTCAAATTTAAAATGAAGCTTAAATGAATTTGAAGTCAGAGTGGCTCATACCTAACTCTATATATATATATATATATACATTGTCTCATTAAGGCATTTATATAGTTGGGCATGTGGTTACAAATGATACTAAACCGATCCTAATGTAAGATTTGTTTGCCCATGAGGAAGGGATATAAATAAACCCCGAGAATCAAATATAGCCTAAGATTTTAAAAGCTTAGATCAAGTAGATTGTTCTCTGACCTTGAGGTTCATCTATTCCTTGGCCTTGATCACCAAGGTTCTCTATATCCAATCGCTTGTTTGATATTGGCCTACTTTTTCCGCTGATCATCGAAACTGTGAAAAAATATGGCAATATCATCGAGAGTCGTAAGAAATCTATCGTTGTTTAATGATATTGTCATTATTATCAATTGTAGCTACAAAAATAAAAAAGTTTTCTTATAAATAAATGATTAGTACTAATCACTCCCTACCGCGATTTCATCATCTTCCAAAGAAGTACAGACCAAAACACGTTTCACAAATGGCTGGATATGATGATGGGGGCGATGAGCTCCTTTTTCTCTTTCGAACTTGTCCGACAGCTCTTCAACATGTATACCTAGTAAGTAAGTAATTAACAATGAATTAATTAAGTTTTGGGTTCGACATCATATGATAAATTTGGTCATCTAAATTTTGGGCCGATGCAGAGAGCCTTTACAATGATAAATGATATTTTTGAAGAAGCTAAGATAAATGCCACTTCTAATGCCAGCCCTGGTGGCTAGAATATGTAGAGAGCTTTGTCCCAACTTGGTAATGGAATCCGCAAGCTTTCCTTCCTATGAATAATTTGAATGTAAAACAAATTAAATTAATATAATTTTCTGGGTTCTACAATTCATTCATAAATAACCCATAACACATGATCTTTGATTTCATGATATCTACATCATGAGTGTGTATCAAGAGTTTATTGTTACTAACTGAATCAATATTTCGTCTCATCCCTTTCTCGTCTCTTTCTTTTCATTCTCTCGACTATCAACTACGATGGTAAAAATTTATGTCTCGTAGAGAGCTCATGGGTAGGGAGAGACCTTATATACATGGGTTTAAAATTTAAATTCAAACATTTAAATTTCTACCGCTTCCATCAAGCTATGCAACCCAAACCAAATTAATTCTTTTATTTTATTTATTAAATCCCTTTTTATCACCTGAGTCATATCTAAAATTCTTACATTCTCCCACTTGACTCGTGTGATAATACATTTATGATTTAATAAATATACTCATCATAATGCGACATAATAACGTTATTCATTCATTCATGATTGGTACTATTATAAAGCCAATTAAGAATAAGAACTAACGAGAGTCACTGAGGTTGTACATCATTATTTTGATATACCTTCCATGACTACACAATTAGCTCACACTTAACATGACCTATAAATGAGAAGTAACGGGGCATGTCCACAATAATGTCTTGTCAAAGACTTTCCTTTACCATTCATCCGTATGCAATTATGTATACAAAATGTATAAGGAAATTTCAAAACATATAATCGGTTCTCCAAAGCTGCTCTAATAAACAATCATCATGAGACTATTACTATAATGTGCTCAAGACTCATAATTTTCATGATGGAATTCGATGTCTTAGTGACACTACTTTGATCATTAAGTCTCAAACATAAGTTATGTACATAATCAATAAATTTAGCACCTGTTTTAATATCTACATACAACAACAAATATAAACCTTATATCCTCAATAATCACAAAGCATTTGTTGTTGAAAGAGAATTGACACCGTAACTGCTCTTTTAGCAATCTCTGGCCATAAAGTCAACAACCAAGTCCTAAAATAATATTCCCCCGCAACCATAATCCATAATTTAAGCATATTATATCATAATACATACTTTGATAGTAGATACTTATACCTTTACATAATATTGTTCCTTTATATAATCATCAATTAATAGAACAAATAACAAAGATAAACTTTAACTATCATCTCGACATAATTGAATCTATGAGCAAATAAAAGCATGCATGAATCATTAAGGTTCTTCTATCATGATGCTTTCAATCCATTCGGAGCAACCTAAAAATTCTTTAAATATATACTTTTATAAGACAATCTTACATTTTACATTACTCATATAGATATCCTATCACATAATATTATCTCTTTTATATACTTTAGCATACCTTTAAGATCTTTTCATAAATTATAATAAAATTTAATTCACTAATAACTATCAAGACATAATCAACAATTTTGCCTCCCACTGATCTAGATTTATTCATCGAAATAACGATAATTTGGGTCCAAATAACATTATGATATCATAAAGCTTAAGATATCATGAACAAACATTGCAATATATATCAACTTCAATCGACTTTCATGTAACTTTATTTGGTAGCTATACAAGTTTGTCTCTAAATGTAATCATAAAAACATTACTCAATCATAAAGATATGAGCTACTTAATGAAGTTATAAAATTCTCCCATTTGCCTATATTTTCTTATTAATTAAGAAACAAACATGAAACACATTAAAATTTAGAAGTTGAATAAATCGTGAAGCCAATCCCATAACTAGATTCAAACAAATAATTTTAAAATCCATGCCAAATACTACAACTCTCTTTGGGTACATTGTAGCATGTAATACCTTTATGATGTCTGTTAGTACATATTTCCTTTAATGGATATTCTCCATAGTTCATGCTAAAATTAAACTTGTAATCTTTGGATGTACAAATATAATCTAACAAAATTATAAGATATATCCTATAATGTTCATTATGCATAAGATGGTTAGTTTACCTTGGGTAAATTCTAAATATCTTATAACTAATGAACTTCAATATACTCATTCATCAAAGTACATAAATTTGTTTCAAACATCCATAAGAAATGAGTACTGAATAGCATAAGTATGTATCTTTAATTTGAAATTCATGGAACATTCAAATTCGGCCACTTTATGACTAGCTTAACTTTTTTACATTAAACGACTTTAAGTTACAATTAACAATATTTACATCATTAAATATGATTATCAAATCCTTCATAGTCATTCTAATGACTAACATACCATAAATGTCTTGTACTATACATGATAATATAATTATCATACAAACATTATATTGTGATAAATCAATAAAATTAAAATACGATTTTATTGGAAAAACCATAATATTATCACAACCATCATCAAAATATTTAAGTACAAAAGTAAACTTAATGAGACTTCATAAATATGGCAAATATCAAAGTTTATATAATATGACAAATCATAGACATATGTCAAATGTGTTTCTATAGTGTGAACTTGAGATTTTAAAGAAATCTCACATAATAAGTTCCATTTAGATTTATATGAATAATAATTTAACTCAAGTATAGTGTCAATTAGCATCATATTTGACAAAGTTATCCATAATGTATAATTCATACAAATAGTTAGCTATAACAAGACCTTTAATGAAATGATTCTTTAATTCATAACAATTTTAATCAAATTATATATGACATTACATTATCTCATTTATAAGCATTTCATGTTAGGTAACCAATTATAATGTTATACAAATGGATATACATAAAACTTCATGGTTCAACCACTTTGGTGGCTAATAAACCATTCAAAAGTGAATTCAAACAACCCAAACAACCCTTGTAACCAAACAAGATAGGTGCTAAATGCAGAATAGGGTGTCCCTTAAACCAAATAGGACAATCATCTCAGCATTTATATTGTTGTAGTTAAGCACTAACAACAACCAATCACGTAGCCTAGTGGTAGAGTGCCCACATGTAAACAATGGGGTTTTGGGTTCACAACTACTTAAATAAATTTTCTTCTCATTAATTTTGGTATTAATAATAGCAAACTAGTCTTAGAAAGGCCCAAACTAACTACATTAGAGCTTTAGCCTGTTGTGAAAAACCTACGGCCTAGGCTCAACATTAGCCTACATTCAAGTCTTTCAACCTCTAGAAATCGTTCATACCCAGGTAAACCAATTTTTTATTTATTTATTTTTATCCGAACTATCATCAACAAAATTGCAACATCCTCATAATACACATTTAGATGTCCACATAAGGATAAATGATTTTCTTTAATGAACTTTACAACACTTATGTCAAAGCTCATTCATATGACATTAAAACGTAAAGCAATCGAATACCACGCATTTATAAAAATCATTATTCTAAACATGCTCTTACAATAACGATTTCTCAAACAAAAAATAAATACATATAATCGATCATGTTTCATGACCTAACATGATACAGATCGACTAATAAGTAAACCTTCCCGAACTGTGACATCCTTTTTTGGAAACAAGGCGTAGCTCAAACAAGACTTCCTTGATACCAAATATAAAATCAATAAGTAAGCACATGATCATATCAAACAAAAATCATATATTTATCCCAATCATACGCGAGCGAGATGTACTCAAAACCGCTCCACGTGAATCCCATAATCCCAATAATATCCACATCATCATTATGATAGAAACATGAATACGTAAACACGTAAGATATCATTCTCAGAAACCTATAAAGTTGTCCCGCAAATTTCTAACAATCAAACTCATTCAAGGAAAATCATGAATCTCTAAACATCTCGCTCTGATACCAAATGTAAACAAATTAAATTAATATAATTTTCTGGGTTCTACAATTCATTCATAAATAACCCATAACACATGATCTTTGATTTCAAGGATATTCACATCATGAAACAGATCAAGAGTTTATCGTTACTAACCCGAATCAAGATTTGTTCCTATCCTCGTCTCTTTCTTTTTCATTCTCCGACTATCGTACATGACGGTAAAAATTTACGCCCCGTAGAGAGCTTCATGGGTAGGAGAGGACCTGAGATATGGGTTTAAAATTTAAATTCAAACATTTAAATTTCTACCATTTCCACTGCCGACAGAACCCAAACCAAATTAATTTTTATTTTATTTATTAAATCCCTTTATCACCCGAGTCATATCTAAAATTCCTTACATTGAAACGCCAGACGGCTGGAAACAAGTTAACACCAACAGCTATAAAACGAAGTCTTTTTTTTTTTTTTTTGACATCTTATAAAATGAGTAATTAAAAACGGGATTTTCCAATATTTGTCCATAATTTAAAAAATAAAAACTCCTCAAATACAAAAATAGATAAAATATTCATAAATTTAGTGTATTTTTGGCATGTAGAAGGCATTTTCTAAAATTTTGAAATCTTGAGTTTTATCTAAAGTGTCCTTTAATTAAACACTTTCTAATTTTAAATTTACACCAAATGTGTTCTTTCCAAAATACATTTTCAAAATGTGAAAATTTGAATTTAAACTCAAGGTGTGTCTTGAAGAAAGATGTTATAAAATTTCGGAAATTATAAATTAAACTGAAAGTGTCTTTTGAAAATATGGATGACAACGGGGCGGCTCCATTCCAACCCGGCTAGCTTAAAAAATTAAACAAAACGAGGTTTAACTTTTTATGTTTATTTTTAATAATTGTTCTTTGTATTATATTAAAATTAATATATTTCATAAAAATAAATATTATAAATTTTTATATTAAAAAATATTATTATTATTATTATTTTATTAAAATATAAAATCAAATAATTACAAAATCATTTTTTAATATGGTGGGACGGGGCGGGACATTACAATACCCGAACCCGTCCAAAATTTGGGGAAAGAACACGGACTCGATAAAAAATCAATTACACGGAAATTATACCTATCTCATTAGGGACGGTGTGGGAACCCGAAAAAAGCATACCTCGTTGTCATCCCTACTTGAAAAGACATTTTCCTAAAAGTGTTTTTTGAATAACCATTTAAAAATAATTATGAAAATTTTGAGTATCTATTAGAGATTTACTTCTTTAAAATTTTTGAAAATTACGAATTTAATCGAAGCCTCTTAATAAACACTTATCCTTATGGATAATCTCACGGGAGAAACTGCCATAAAGTTAGGATATTTTTCTAGACCGTTTTCTTTATATTTATTTTTAAAATTTTATATTATTTTTCCGAAAAGTCCAGTTTAAAACATATAATTTTTTTGGTGGAATTTTAAGAATTATTTGAATGTTTCTTAAAATAATCAATCTCTATTTTGATATTTTCCACGCCTAAGCTACTGGGCTTGATTCATGGGCCTTAAAAAGACAGCAGATAGCGCACAAAGGCTCTTCCTTGGCGTAAATCTACAAGACTAGTTTTGTAAAATGAAATGTGACTTAGATGTAAATTAATTTTATAAAATATGAATTAATGATGATTAGATTAATAAAAATTTTAAAATCTCAATATTTAAAGAAATTTCATTGAAAGAGTAGTAATATTATATAAATTTTAATATATAATTGGAAATTTTAAGAATAAAAGTGTTTTAAAAATAAGTCATAATCTATAAGACCCTTCTCTTCAGCAAGTCACATGTCTTGGAAGGCAAAACGCTATAACTAGGAAGTGGTTATGTCTTAAGCCTATGCTTACCTTATAAACTATGGATTGGTTTCTAAGCTCAACCCAAAAGGCCACCTACTAATGAAGATATTGTTTATACTTATTAACTCGTAACCATTAAGATGGAAATAGGACGGGTTGGGTCAGGTCAACATGATTCCAAACCCGTCCCGATTTTATACACAAAGTCCCATACCCGACTAAACCCATGAAGGAGGAGTGAGGCGATCAGGCTTTCAAAAAAAATTGTAAACCCGTCCCCAACTTGATCGTCTGACTCTCCCAAACGTCATCTCTCTCTCTCTCTCTCTCTCTCTCTCTCTTTCTCTCTCTCTCTCCCACAATCCCAACAATTGTCAAGAACCTTAAGATCCAAGATGTGCCATCTCTGTCAAAACCATTGAAATCTGGCTTCATTGTCAATTTCAGATTCCTCATCAAAGCACTTGCTCTTAGGAAGAGACACGAAACGAGTGTCACGATGGTCAAGTTGCGATTTTCCGATGGATGTCGACGCGATATCTCTTGTCCTTGATGCTCATTCCTTTGATGTGACTTGATGTGGAAGGGGATGGAAGAATATTTCCACCCAAAATCTAGGTGGGGTTCAAATATAGGCCACACCTCGAAGAAACTAGGGTTTCAAAGGGTGATGGAAGAATATTTCCACCCAAAATCAATCACAGAAAGATACTAAAAAAGTTTAGGAAAAACTTTTCAAAAGCAACAAAAATGAGGAGAAAACTGTGAAACGTCTGAGGATTGGGTAGGACTGAGGGAAGGGAAGAAAGGGAGAGAAGGGAAGGGGGAATTCATGTTGTTGACGAGGCAACTGGGGCGGGGCAAGGCAAATGGGAGTGAAACCATACCCGACCTATACCCGATTCAAGTTTTTAAAACTTTTTCCAAATCCATTTAAAAACCCGATTAAACATATACCATACCCCTTCTATTAGGGTGGGGAGAGGCAAATACTCGAAATTCTCATTGATGTGGGAGTTTGATGCACACCCAAAAATCCTCATTATAAACAAAAATACTATCGAGCCTCTCCTCAAAGCTGCTCTTATCTAAGATGTACATGTAGATCCAAACTATACTGCCTATTTGAAAGAGCACATGGGGCTCACCATTTTCGTAAGGCATCCCACATGGCTAAGTGCCAGACCTAGTTTGAACCTGATTATGATGCCATAATATGTAAGGAATCTTATGAAATTATCTCTTTCCACATTCATATGATATTACTAAATATCTATTTTGGGCCTAAGCTGTTAAGGTTTAATTTTGTTTTTGGGCTCTACTCAAAAGGGTCATACCAATGAAAATATTATTGTCCATATATACTAATTAGAAGAAGAGAGTTGAAGTAGTAGTCTTACCCCAAAAGCCATTTGCAAGGGCAGCTTGAAGAGTAATGGAACCATCCTCTGTGTGACTATAGTCAAGGATAGATTTGCAGAGGTTAACGCTTCCGAGGGCGGCTGCCAAATGGAGAGGGGTATTCCCTTGTTTGTTTGGTGTAGAGAGAACATCAAGAGCGTCGTTTTCGGTGCGGGTATAAATGATGAGTTGAACCAGTTTTTGAGCTGTATCCTCTGTCTGCCTATAATGCTTATATGCAATGCTGTGTCCCCTGAGACACCAATCTTGATATTATAAGATCTTGGATCCCGCTTGTATATTTCTACCACCATTTCCCAACAGCCCCTCATGGCGTTCACCAACTCCTCATCTTCGTCACCTCCTCCTCCTCCTCCTCCCTCCTCCCCGTAATTCCTCACTGCCCACGAGCCGCCACCATGCTCTCTTCACCAACTCCGATGGGATCTCCTTATCTACAGACGCAGCCACAGCCGTGCAGCCGCAGCCACGCTAACGTCAATAGTAGAAGCTCTGGCCCTCCTGCTTCACCCTCTCCACCTTCATCTCCATCTCCATCTCCTCTGCATTTATACTCAAATCACTTGCTTATTCCATTTATGTACAATAAAAAAATAAAAAAAGATTGCTTTTATTTTCTACTCCATTTAGTTTTTTTATCAAATTTGCCAAAAGAAAAATCAGACGGAGACATAATCAAGCAAGAAATCCTTTTTCTTTTTCTTTCTTTAAGCAAAGAAAAAGAATGGAATTTTGAAAAGAAAGAAAGTATGGATTTTCTTTCAACAAAGATTAAGTGGTTATACTTGCTCTTATTGAGACATGTTCGTCGCTCTAAGTAAAGAAAAGAATGGGAATTTGAAAAAGAAAGAAACTATGGATTTGCATATTCTTACAACAAGATTAAGTGATTATATGGTTTTATTGAGACTTGTACATCTCTCTCTGAGCAAAGAAAAGAATGGGAATTTGAAAAAGAGAGAAACTATGGATTTACATATGCTTACAACAAGATTAAGTGATTATATGGTTTTATTGAGACATGTACATCTCTCTGAGCAAAGAAAAGAATGAGAATTTGAAAAAGAAAGAAACTATGGATTTACATATTCTTACAACAAGATTAAGTGATTATATGGTTTTATTGAGACATGTACATCCCTCTGGGCAAAGAAAAGAATGTGAATTTGAAAAAGAAAAAAAAAAAAGCAAAGAATAGAATGGGAATTTGAAAAAGAAAAAGAAAAACCATATATGTCTATTCTTGCACAAGATTAATAAAGTGGTTAATGTGGTTTTAATAAGACATGTACATAGATGGAGCAAAGAAAATAATGGGGAATTTGAAAAAGAAAAACTATAGATATGCTTAGTTCCTGTTTTTAAAAACTGTTATTCTTCGTTTTATGTAATAAAATAAAAGAAACTTTTTCTCTCGTTATTGTTTCCTCCTTATTTTTTGGGTAACAAAACAAATACAAACAATAAACAAACCGATCTTATATATGCATATATTCTTGCACAAGATTCATATGGTTATATGGTTTTAGTGATATTCTATACTTTAAGGGGCTGTTTGGTATCCAGGATAACACTAGATAGGATGAGGTTTTTGTCCAATTCGGTGTTTGGTACCACAAATTATATCCCAGAATTGTAATCCTAGGATTTCTTTTCCTTCATTCAACTTATCCCACCCTATAGTGGTGCTAATTAGACCGATAACAAAATCAACAAAGGCTTCATTCAACTTATTCAATAACTAATTTTAAAATAAAAACATGTAAAATTTAACTATTAAAATACAAACAGTATTTCTAATCCAGTTTTCTTATTCGACGTAATCAAACACGGGACAACACAATAATTATCCCATCCCATCCCATCTCGTCCCATCCCATCTGAAATAATAATCACATCCTCTCCCGTGAAACAAACGGGCCCTAAGATCCTTTCAACCTCGATGATCTACTCTTGGACCATTTCCACTTTGAGAAGGCCCAACATGTAAGCTATCACTAGCGTCGTGTTGAGATTGAGCGTTCAATTGTTGTTATTGTGTTCGAGGGCACTAGTTTTCTATCCTACATTCCATTTTGAGGATAGAAGACTTATACTTGCTACATCGTCTCAGATAAATTTTATAAAGACAGTATGATTTGAAGAAATACATGAAAAAAAAATTGAAGTGCAGAAAGAGAAAGAACGGGTTACCGCCTATTTGGCTCTTCTCGCCGCGACAGAATTCTGCTCTGTTATGATAGAAAATCTCACAATGCACATGATTTTCGACCGTGGGTCGCGACAGTACCCCGGTCTCTCGACAAGTGAGGCTCAGACACCGGCAAGACAAGCCAAGAATGGGGTTAAGCGCCGCGACGAGCAGATGCACTACTTGATGCGGAAAGAAGATAGCGATGCACGATCGTCAGGTGGCAACGCTGCGGCGATCGTCGCAGTGTGAAGCAATGTGACCGTTCTCTATCACGACTGGGAGCCTCGTCGCCGCACAGTGTCCCCAGGCAATGCACACGACACCTACCGGTGCGCATGGCGACGTGCGCTGCCGATGGAGCCGGGCTTTGTCGCTACACTCAAGACCGTACCATCGCAAGACGGCCGACACCCAACGCACGAGACGTAGCGCGGCACATTGGCGACAGAGTCCTATCGCCGATTGCACCACTCATGGCCTGTCGCGACGTGAGAGATCCAAGAGCCAAAAAATTCTGACCCGGACTGGGGCACCACACGCCAGCCTCCTCGCCGAAGCAGAGGGCTCGTGACACTACGTCCGCACGTCGTTATCGGAAGGGGGAACAAGGCTTGTTCGGGAGAGCATGATCACACGAAGAGGGCTCGGGGTCCAACTTGCCTTCCCTCATTGTATATGGGTCTGGGTTCTTTCGTAGTTGGGCCTTACCGGTCTTCGGGCTCCTGATATGGACATCTTCATTCCAATGATGGTACTTAATAACAATAAATTTTTATAGTATAGCAGATCATTATAAAATTCATTATTATATACCAAACCCTTGACAATTTACATAAACTCACTATAATCTATTAGATAAACCTTAAAAAAGCATGATATGATGCAACAAATTAAACTTCGAACAACTACTATTATATTTTATCTGTTAATTGCATTAAGTTTTATTTGGAAACTTTTATATGTATCACTTATATTTTTTATGATTTCATTACATTAGTAGTTGCGTGAAAGACTTAAGTAATGAGTTCCTTACTTACAAGTAAATAAGTATAGTTAATAATCAATTTATGGGGTAAAGGAATCTATCTAAGATTGCAGTGCATGATCTCCTAATCATAGGATGACTCATATATCTTGGTTACTAAGATGGGTTTCCCATTAGTGAATGCACTAATATGTGTAGTTGCATATTGAATAAGACTTATGGTGAATCATCTACCAAATAGTCTTAATTTCATCAAGCTACAACCTTGAGAAAATATTGAACCTGTATTGAGGTTTTCAATATACCTCTTCATGAAGACACTCTTTATATCCAAAAGGACACTCTTTAGATCCATTCGGTAAAACTTCATTATTAATGAGTCTGTTATGCTTTATAGTTAGGAGAATTTTTGAAAACTTCTAAATTAATTAGCTACGGGAAGAAAAGTTAATTTCAACATAATCAGTTAACTTTATTTGGAAGTACCCTTTTTTCTTTTCTTTTTTTTAAACATCTTGTTTGTAATTGATGATCCCTTTTGTATCCATCACAAAACTTCATTCCTATTAAACAGATTTAGTTCTTAGTATAGATCGAGAGAAGAAAAAGGTTTTTGATGGGTGACGAATCCAACAAATATAAATTCCTACTTTTAAAACACACAACTGTAAAATCCGACAAACATAAATTCTTACTCTTAAACACACAACTGTAGTAGTGATGAGCAAGGTCAGATCCATATGACCTCGCTAGGATTTATTCCTTTCAAAGAATAAAAAGGATAAAAAGGGGGTTTCAAATTTAGAGTTAAAATGATGCAAAAGAATCAATTATAATTTAATAGAGAATCAATGATATGAAAAGTATCCAACCCAAGGTAGTTAATATCGAGTTGGTTCAAAGGATTGATCACTCATACAAAGATAGATCTATTACCCTTCATTAAATTACTAGTGGCTGTTGAGAAATACTAACAACCTATCTCTCCTTACCTTCTCGATAATCAAGCAGGAAGCTCTCAATATATCTCTTACAAATAAACAATCCTAAACTAGCTATTAGGATTTAATCTATCAACATTAATAACTAGAGAGACCACCAATTCTATCGAACAAATACATAAGCTCGGTTTGTTTAAACCATATCACATACCTCCATAACATGAATTGAAAGATGACCTACGGTCAACCATGTTACTTTACCACTTAGTATTAGAACATTTAAACCATTACAGATTTAAAGTTCTAAATGGTAATTTATTATTTCGATAACTGAGCAATGAACACTTTGCAACAATCAATCAAACACAATAATATTTGAGAGACATAGAAGATATATATATGAATAATGAAAGAATAAAAGAGTAATAAACAATAATTAGATCTCACAATTCTTGAAGAACCAAAACTTCAATTTTTATTAAAACTAAGCTTGTCTAAATAAGTTGTATTTTGTGTGTTGGCAAAGTGATAGAATTAGTTATTTGCGGAAATACCATATATAGCCCTTTTTTTTCTTTGTTCTCTTGTAGTCCAAGTTATCCCTTCTTTTCAAAATAATGGAGAATGATTTTCCCCTTTCTTCTGCTCTGTTCTGATATGGTATGAAAACCATATGGTATCAGAGCAATTTCTTCCGCCTTTCTCTAGTTTCTGGATCTAATGGCACGAAGCAACAACTCAAGTAGTTCGACCGTCGGCAACTCAAATGTCTCAGTCTGTATTTTCTCCAAAATGGAGATCACCCAGGACTCATCCTTGTTTCTCATCCATTTATGGAACCCAATTTCAACACCTGGAATCGTAATTATGCGTGGCTCTCAGCAAAAAGAAACAAACCAGCTTCATCAATGGCTCTATTCCAACCGATGAGAATGATCTTTTCTAACTTGGACACGCTGCAACAGCATGGTCATATTTTGGATTCTCAACTCTGTGGTGAAGGAAATAGCTGATAGCTTGATTTATATTGAGATTGCTGGTGAGATCTGGAATGACCTTCACAATCGATTCCATCAAAGCAATGGGCCGCGGATTTTTCAGATCAAGAAACAATTCTTGGGTTGAATCAAGGTTCGTTGGATGTGACTACGTATTACACTCGTCTCAAAACTCTATGGGATGAATTAAAGATTACCCGTCATTACCTAATTGTCATTGTGGAGCTACTAGGGTTTGGCTTGAATGTCACAAAGGTAATATGTAATACAATTTCTTATGGGTTTAAATGAGTCTTATGCTCACACCCGTGGCCAGATTCTCCTTATGGATCCATTACCTCCAATTGGTAAGGTCTTCTCCCTTGTTTTGCAAGATGAACGACAACGATCAATCACTCCTGGAATCCCAAGTTCTGACCTCATGCCCTAGTAATGAATTTAATTCCATTGTTGCCACTTCGCCGTTCAGAAAGCAAATTGAAGAAAGACAGACTAATATGCTTCCACTGCAATATTCAGGACATACAGTGGACAAATGCTATAAGCTACATGGTTACCCTCCGGGATACAAATTCAAATCCAAAATCTACTGACAAAGGTACATGTAAACTGACTAACTCCACTGCATCTGAAGGATCAAATTCCCTCTTGATTCCGTTTTTGAGTTCCTGACTTCAACTCAAGTGTCAACAACTTATTACTTTGAGTTCACAACTACATGGTAGTGCTGATGCCCACCGGAATCACAGCAGCTAAATCCCCAGTGGTATATTTTCTTCTTTACTTCTTCGTTCCCTGCCTCTTTCTTTTCTACCAGATTCTGGATACTTGATACAGGTGCAACACATCATGTTTGTTGTTCACAGAATTGTTTCCATAGCCAATTTTCATTACTCTACCAAATGGTTCCTTTGTCTTGGTAGCTCATATAGGCTTGGTTCCTTTGTCTAACAACATCGTTTCAAATGTGTTGTAATGTGCCTGATTTTCTAATTCAACTTCTTTCCATTAGTGCACTCACCAAAGTTGTTACTCAGTCACTTTTCTTTCTGATTGTTGTTTCATTCAAGACCTTTCGCGCTTCAAACGATTACGGGGATGGGTAACATATTGAATCTCTATGTTCTTGGACACTTCAGTTTTTCGTTTTCATCAAACTTCAATCAACAGTCTATTTGTATAGGAAATTTTTGTACTTCAGTTTCCTTGTCTCAGAAAATCTTGGCATCGCTGCTTGGGGGACATCCCTCCTTTGTAAAGATTCAAAGTTTAAGGAATCAGTTGAATTTAAAATAAGGTTCTGATTTTGATGACTCTCATTGTGTTCTACTGCCATTATGCAAAGCAAACGCCTTACCATTTACTTCTAATAATTTGAGTGTTGTTCCATTCAATTTAATTCATTTGGACATATGGGGTCCTTTTCATGTTCCTACTACACAAGGTTTTGATATTTTCACCATTGTAGATGATTGTACTGATGTAATTTGGGTATATTTTCTGTAGCCCAAATACATGATGTTCAAAAACATTTTTCCTCAGTTCTTTTCTCTCATCTAAACTCAATTCAGCACCACCATTAAAAAAATCCGGTCTGATAATGCCCCAGAGCTATCATTCACTGAGTTTTTTAAAGCAAAGGATGTTGTTTCTTGTCACTCTTGTGTTAATACCCCTCAACAAAACTCAGTTGTGGAACGTAAGAATCAACACATTCTGAATGTGGCTCGTGCTCTCCTTTTTCAGTCCAATGTGCCTTTAGCATATTGGACAGATTGTGTGCTCACTATTGTTTATCTTATAAACAGAACACCTTCTCATCTTTTGTCCAATAAAACTTCTTTTGAGTTGTTATGGAACAAAAAAACAGCTTATTCACATCTTAGAACTTTTGGGTGCCTATGTTATGTTTCTAGTTTGAAGAATCACTGTTTCAAAATTCTCCCTCGAAAGGTTCAATGTTTCTTGGTTATCCTCCAGGTTATAAGGGATATAAATTGATGGACCTTCAACCAATGTTGTTTTCTTTCGGGATGTTATTTTTCATGAGTCCTCTTCCCTTAAACATGAACAACTTTCTGCCTTCATTTGGACATTTTCTGATTGCGTTTACCATATATTCAGTCAAGTGATAACATCCAAATTCTGATCCTAATTTCCTCTGATATCTCCTTAAATGAATCCTCCTCATCTCCTCATACAAAATGTGGTCACCTCAACTCGTGCTAGAAAGCCACCATCATATTTACATGACTATCATTGTAATTTATTTTGTCATCCCATAGTTCCACTAACATCCTCTTCTCAGGTTCTCTGTTATGACCGCCTTCTTCTTTATCAAACCTTTGTTCATTCGAATTTTTCAAACACTGAAACCTACTTGTTATAGTGAGGCTGCTTATGATTCTGGAGTGGCAGCAAGCCATGTCTTTGGAATTGCACCGAGGAGAACGATACTTGGTCACTAACCACTTTGCCTACAGGAAAGCACCTAGTGGGATGCAAATGGATTTATCGAATCAAATATAACTCAGATGGATCCATTGAGAGGTATAAGGCTGGTTTGATCGCAAAGGAGTATTATTATGCACAACAAGAAGGTATTGATTATTTTGAAACTTTTTCCCCTATTGCAAAATTAGTTATTGTTAGAGTATTACTTGCTCTTGCTGCTATACATGGTTGGCATCTCATTCAATTAGATGTTAACAATGCTTTTTTACATGGCCATCTCCATGAGGAAGTCTATATGAGTCTACCTCCAGGTTATCACCATGAGGGGGAGAATTTAATTGCCAACATAGCTGCAATTGTATAAATCCTTTATGGGATTAAACAAGCCTCCAAACAATGGATTTCAAAGTTTTCCAGTGTACGCTTAGAGAAAGGCTTCAAGTCATCTATGGCATGTAGTTCTTTGTTTATTAAGAGTACTGGAAACTCCTTTGCTGCTTTATTGGTGTATGTTGATGACATTATTGTTGCTAGCAATGATGAGCAACATGTGAAGGATCTAAAAGAATTTCTTAACAGTCAATTCAAGCTCAAAGACCTAGGAAATTTGAGATACTTCTTAGGTGTTGAAGTAGCAAGATCCAACAAAGGTATATCAATCAATCAAAGGCATTATGCCCTCCAAATTTAAGTGAAGCTGGTTATCTTGGATGGAGAACTCGAAACCTATATGGATCCAAGCATTAAACTTTCACAAGATGAGGGGGAACTACTAGATAATCCTACCTTGTTCAAAAAGGATGATTGGGAAGCTTTATATCTTACCATAGCAAGACCAGATTTGTTTCATATTCTGTCAACAAACTTAGCCAATTTCTGTGAAGCCAAGAGTTCCCTCACCCATGCAGCCTATCACATTCTTCACTAGATCAAAGGAACAGTTGGTAAAGGTCTATTTTTCTGCTCCACTTCCATTGCTTTGAAAGGGTCATTGATTCAGATTGGGCAGCATGCCTCGAATACAAGAAGACATCAATTACGGGTTATTGTGTTCTTCAATGGAGATTCTTTAGTTTCTTGGAAGTCAAAAAAGAAGCACACTGTTTCAAGATCTTCAGTTGAAGCTGAATATAGAGCCATGGAAAATGCTAAATGTGAATTGATGTGGAAGCTTACCTTGTTCAAGGACTTGCACATTCAACATCAACAACCAGCTGTATTATTTTGTGACAACCAAGCAGCTTTACATATAGCTGCAAATTCTGTTTTTCATGAGAGAACCAAGCACATAGAGATTGATTGTCACGTTGTAAGAGAGAAGCTTCAAGCTGGACACTTAGTTTGATTGTCACACCTGAAGACTCTGCATGTTTCATCTCAGCATCAAGTGGCAGACATGATGACAAAAGCTCTCTTTCCTACTCAGTTTGCTCGATCTTGAGGGGGAGTATTAAAACTAAGCTTGTCTAAATAAGTTGTATTTTGTGTGTTGGCAAAGTGATAGAATTAGTTAATTGTGGAAATACCATATATAGCCCTTTTTTTTTTTTCTTTTTTCTCTTGTAGTCCTAGTTATCCCTTCTTTTCAATATAATGGAGAATGATTTTCCCCTTTCTTCTTCTCTGTTCTGATATGGTACAAAAACAATGTCTAGCAATACATAGAAAAGAAAAGGATCTCCAGAGGAAAAGAGAAGAATACTTTATTATCAACCATGGATCCTACCTCCCTCTTTATAGCAATTGCCATACCTAGATTAGGAAATCTCCTAAGAAATAAACCCAATTTTATAGGGAATCCTAGAAATAAATGTATTTTCTTAAAAATAAAATATCATCGGTTATCATCAATCCTTCTTTCTTTTTAAATCCAGAATCTTTAAGTTTGTATGTGCAGATTAGTAAGGCGTGGTCACGCCTTGTATGCAGTCCTCTTCTATGAACTCGTGGGAGATAAAGCGTGCCTTAATAGTCTCTATGTGTTAACTTTCTGGCTGCACTAGAAGATTGAACATGCTCATGCCTTGTGTAGAAACCACTTCTGGATTTTTCTTCCTTTTGAGCTTCAATTTTTCTTCTCCAAAAATTGTGTTTTTGAATTTAAATTGATCCAATCTCACAACCTATCCCACAAAATACGATATGATCAACAATTCAAAATTTAACCATTTATAATTATTAAATATGGAGAATTATCACAAAAAATATGCAAGGCATTATCCATTCTATCAGTTTTAGTGATACACAGGGAGAGGTTTGCAATAAGTCATGGCCAAATTTTGACAAAACATTGGATGTAGCTCCTGGAGAATCTAAGAGTATGTAATGACAGCAACTCAATTATCAAACTTATTTCTAAAGTTAGCAAGAGAAGATTGTTGTGGGAGATAATCAGTACTACTATGAACAAAATGAAGTTGTTCTTGTGGAGATTATTGATGAAGTTAAATAATTTATTAGTTCCTTCCAAGCACCAATTTGATAAAAAAATTATAAAAATAAAAAATAAAAATATCAGTTCAGAAGGAAGATCACAATCATACATATTTTTAAGATACAAGATGACCAATGGCCGATGATTACATCAACATGGCATACCAAGTCCTCCTCCTCAAGCTAGCTCAGACAAAGGGAAATAAAATGTGAAATCCTATAGTGGATTCTCCTTGTAGCATACGCTCAGGCACCTTGTTAAATGTAGCCTTCAAAAGAAGAACATACGAGGGAAATTTTTGGAAAGCAAAATAGGATATTGCTAAGCTGGTGAGTGCATAGACCGGAATAACAGCGTATTTGAATCTATTCTCAAGCATCAAGAAATGCCCTGAACAGAAACATATCAACATGGCGGCCAAGGATGTAAAAAGAGAGGTTAAGCCAAAGATAAGACTCTGAGGCAAGTTCTTGCTAAAATCTTGGTATTGATACTTGGTGGTGAGAAGGGTTAGAAAAATGAGCAAAGAGATGAAGGAAGTGCAGAGAGCAACTAGTGATGAAATAGAAAAAAGTTGGAAAGCCAAATGGTGTTGGAAAATTGGTTTCCCATTGTCTTGGTTGAGTCCACCTGGTACAGTGGCTGATGAGGTAAACACCACAGTCGCTATTAAAGCCGCAATGAAAGAGCAAGAATTACTTGTAAAGATCCATTCATTGCTTTTGCTTAAGGTTCTTGATGTTCTTCCATGAATATTTGGCCTGGGTACTTTCCTAGGGAATTTTCCCCACGATCCGATCCCGTCGACTCCTTCACATACTGCATTGTATATCAAGTCATTGCTTATGTCAAAGAAGAAGAAACAACAAATTTAAGGCTATGTTCCGTTCCCTAAAAATTTGAGAGAAAACAAAGGAAAGAAAGAAAATAAAATAGAAGGATAGAAAACATAACGAAAAATCAAAATATAGTTAAGTTTAGGTGATTATTTTTATTGGTTACTTCAAATCAATTTTATTCATTTTAAATCATTAATAAATAGATTAAACAGTTAAAAGAATATGTAAGTTTCTATAATTTATTTATATTTGATTTTCTTGAGATTTCATTAGACAACTAACAGAAAATCATTTTTCTTAATTTTTTTCTTTTTAGGTTGTATTTGGTTCCAAAAGAAAAATCACAAGAAAAAATGTTTTTCTCAAAGAAAATTAAATATAAATAGAAGCTTACATATTTTTAAATTATTTAATATTTATATTGATGAATTAAAATAAATAAAATAAGCTCGAAATATTAAATAAAAATAATATATTAGATTTAACTATATTTTTTATTTTTCATCACTTTTTCTTTTCTTCTAGCTTTCCTCTCTATTTTCTTTCCATTACATTTTCCCTCAAATTTTATGGGAACTAACATAGCCTTAAGACTTTGCAAGAACAAAACACAACCTAAAAGTAAACACTAGAGGCAAACAAAGGCTTAGTACTTTTCAAGAACTAAACACAACCTAAAAGTAAAGTAATATTTGGTTAAAACTAAAACCATCAAATAATTTTAAAAAATTTCTTGAAAAATAAGCTACTTTAGACAAAAATGCTCTTTTTCTCATTTCATGTATTTATGTGTATGTCTTAAAAATAATGCTTATTTTACAAGAAAACTGACATTTTGTCAAAATAAAGACAAATATTGATGAAGGTTTTAGTTCATATTTTTAAAATTGTTTTTGAAAACAAAGCATATCATTTAGTATTCTTTGAAACTATTATTGTCTCGAATTTCAAGATTTTCTATATTTTTCAAGGTTTCGCTTGCTTTTCAAAAATAAAATATAAAATAAAATTAAGATTAAAACTATAAGCAAATATGCCGGCCATAAATTTCGGAGATTGGGTTTTGAAAAGTTGGTTTAATGAAATCTCTCCTCTAAAAGGCATACCTCGTACCACTTCACTTCCCACTGCATTTGCAGCATGCCTGTGGGGATAACCCAGCCTTCATAATTTTTCAGCTTAGCAGTTTTACGAAGTATGGTATCACCCCGTCCACCAGCAATATAACTGTTCCTAAGTAAGAAGTCATATACATGGGATTGTCTATGCTTCGCTGCCACCATTAACATGTCCCGCCCCTTGTAGTCTCTGTCGAGAATCGTCAAAGGAAATTCTTCTAAGATTTTCTCTACAATTTCTATGATGCCAGTAGCTGCTGCAACTAGTACTGGTGTTGTTGAATCTGCAAAAACAACAAAGCAAGTCAAAATAGAGTTAAATCTAATATATTATTGTCATGTTAATGTAGAAATTATCAGAAATGGATAATTGTTGATTGCTTTTGTCTGCATGAGCTGTACGCAATATTAGATTGATTCGGTAATTAATCCTAGAAATTATGATAGTTGACCAATCTTGTATATAGATATAGAAACAATTTGTGTAATTAATCCTAGAAATTATGATAGTTGACTAATCTTGTATATAGATATAGAAACAATTTGTTTTTCCTTTTTAGGACCCAATTTTTTATATTTAATTGTATCTATATATCGCCTCTCCGTTTGTAAGAATACATCTCTTTGAAATCTTTACGCAGTAAACTCTATCATTCGACATGGTATCGTATGCTTGATCCCAAAGAAGCCTGGCAAGAAACCATTGTATAATGATTTTCTCGAAACCCATCACTCGTAGCCGCTGTGAGTTCGAGTTGTGGATCAAAGAAGCCTCTTAAAAGATTGCTAGGAAAGCTAGTGATGACATCGTCTAAGAAAATCAACCGCCACGCAAATGTTGCCCATCCGTGTATTATTGGTAAAGATCTATATTTTCTGCAACTTCTAAGAATAGAACTCGATTATTGATACAAAGATCCGATCACACGACGTGACTCCACATTAGTACCGTTCTCCCTTCTTCTCAATCGCTTATTTCACTCGCTAATGGTAGCACTCTCCTCTATTACCGGGAAGGATCTCGTTATCTTGCTCAATACTCTCACATTAGATACCGGTCTCTGTTGTTCCATCTCTTGAATACAACCTTTTGTCTGTTAGCCAAATTACTTCAACTCTCGCTTGTACTATAACTTTGCCCTCATTTTGTGTCTTTCAAGACATTCTAACCTCGAAAGATTTCGTTATGGTAGTTAGATCGGGGCAACTATCACTTAGAGTTGCCGAGAACTGGGATCGAAATCGCCGTGCAAATCAAACTAGCAGTAAAGATAAGGCTCGAACAACTATATGGTTATGGCACAGTAGGTTAGGACATCTTTCTTTTGGTTATCTTAAGAAATTGCAACCACAACTTTTTTCAGGATTGAATGATAGGGAATTTCATTGTGACACTTGTGAACTGGCTAAGAGCCACCGTATTTCTTATTCACCAAGTTTGAATAAAAGTTCAGAACCTTTTGAAGTTATTCACTCTGATGTTTGGGGTCCTGCAAAGGTTCCTCATATCCGAGCTCAAGTACTTTGTGACATTTATCATGAATGCACTAGGAATGACTATGTCCCTACTTATTAAAAAGTGATGTGTGTCTAGCATTCCGCACTTTCACAAAAATGACTCACACCCAAAGATCGTGCCGGATTCGTGTTTGGCAATCTGACAATGGTTCTGAGTTTATGGATGCCTCTCTCGGGAATTTTTTGAGAAACCATGGAATTCGTCATCAAACCTCATGCACCTATGCTCCACAACAAAATGAATTGGTAGAGAGAAAGAATAGACAACTTTTGGAGGTAGTGCGTGTTCTCCTTCGGCATGAACATGCCTCGACATTTATCAAGTGAAGCCGTGAAACTGTTGCCCACTCCCATCAACCGAACACCTCTCAAGTAATAGACTTTCAAACTCCTCAACAAATTGCAATCCTTACTTTCAATTCCCATCTTCCGAATTCGAACCCGAAGCTGGATGTACCGTATATGTTCACATCCCTAAAATCTTGAGAAATAAATCCCAATCCATGTGCAAAACGATGTAGCTTTGTCAAGCACTCAATTTCAAAGGGGATATAGGTGCTATGATCCACAAACCCGAAAGCTACATGTGACTCTAGATGCCTCTTTCCGAGAATTAGAGCCTTATTACTCCGGGGGAGTCTCTAAAAATTCTCTTCAGGGGGAGAGCTCAAGTGAAGAGAATGGTGGAGGTGATGAGTTTATTGAGTTGGAAAAGGTGAATGAACATTTTAAGCATGTTGTGCAACAAGGCTGTGATCACAATCATTTAAACCTGCGAGCCGAATCACCACCGATACCCGTTTGCCCCCCATCTACACCATTAACTCGAAGAATCAACCTGCACGTTCCTCCGCACTACGAATCCCGTGTTCGAGAGCCTAATGAAACATATGTCTCGCAAAATAGAGCTCCTAGATATCCACAAAGATTGAATAAGGGATTCCAAAAACAAAGATGAACTGATCCTGGCCAAGACCAAATACCCACTACCAACTATATGTCATCTCATAGGTCGATCGAATCGTATGCATTTACTATTAATCAATTGTCCACGCTTATTCCTAGTAATGTGCGTGATGCATTAGTTGGATCCAAAATGGAGAAAGGAGATGAACGAAGAGATGGAGGTCTACAAAGAATGCCACTGGGAACTTGTTCCACGCTTCAAAGGAATGAAGCCAATCGATGCGTATGGGTGTTCACAAGTGAAACTCAAACTGGGATGGAAGTATTGATAGATATAAAGCCCGACTAGTTGTTAAGGGATAGCGCGCAAAGGTATGGGATAGACTATCGATACTTTTTGCACCGTTGGCTAAGATCAATACAATTTGCATTTTATATCTATAAGAAGAAATCGAGACCGGCCTCTTCCAACACCATGTTAAAAATGCTTTCTCAATGGAGATTTGGAAGAAGAGGTCTATATGGAGCTACCACTCGTGAAAGCTAAAAATGGTTCTTCAAGTGTAAAGGTGAAAGTCTCAGAATTTAAAAGTCATTGAATGGGCTGAAACAACTACCCAGAGCATGGTTCGAGATTCGACTACAATGAAGGAGTTCGCTATAAGCAAAGTAACCCGTGATCACACTTGTTTATAAAAACACAAAGAAGGCGCAACAGCTTAATTGTGCATGTTGATGCTATCGCCTTTGACAGAGATGACCTATGCGAATGAAAGCTTTACAGAGTATTTAGCCACAAAATTTGAAATGAAGGATCTCTGCAACTTAAATATTTTGGGAATTGAGGTAGTAAGATTCGAAACATGGAGTCTGCTTTGGGCAATGAAATATGTGTTGGGGATCTTTCTAACCGAAACCGGAATGCTTGATTGCAAACCAGTAGAGACGCCCATGGAAATGAATCATAAGCTCTAATTCTCTCTGCACTAAGCCCCAACGTATTAAGCGGGTCGTTATCACGATTAGCTGGAAGATTAATCTACTTATCACACACAAGGCCGTATATATCATATGCTGAGCGCTAGAGCCATCATGCATGCAATCAGTGAAGAACATATGGCTACTCTATCTGATCTTAAGATACTTAAAGAGTGCTCCAGGAAAAGGTTTGTTGTTCTCAAAAAATGGTATCTCTAACATTGAAGGATACACAGATTCTGATCGTATTAGGCGATCAAACAACCGTATGTCCACATCCGTTACTTTACTTTGTGGAAGGTAATCTTGTTACTGGAAAGTTGAAGAAATAGAAGGTAGTAGCAAGATCAAGGGCCGGTTGAATTTCGAGGTATGGCTCATGGTGTATGCGAATTGTTATGGATATGAATATACTGAGGGACTTGGGATTGAATATGCTACAGCTATGAATCTCTATTGTGATAATAAGGCAGCCATTCAAATTGCACAAAATCCTGTTCAACATGACGCACTAAACACGCTGTTTGACGCCATTTCATCAAGGGAGAACCTCGATGAAAAGATTATACAATTCCCATTTATTCAATCCGAGAGTCGCTTGACCGATATGCTCACAAAGGCGCTTTCTGTGGAAGGTGTTTCATAGAGTATTCGGATGTTTCGTACGATAAGATAATCGGCGCACCAACTCGGCGGGAGTGTCTGCATGAGCCGTATGCAATATTAGATCGATTCGCAATTAATCCTATATAAATTATGATAGTCGACCAATCTTGTATATAGATATAGAAACACGGTGTAATTAATCCTAAATTATGATAGTTGACCAATCTTGTATATAGATATAGAAACAATTTGTTTTTCCCTTTTAGGACCCACTTTAGGATGTAATTGTATCTATATATTGCCTCTGCTTTTTAGAGAAGAATACATCTCTTGAAATTTTAAACTCTATTTGCTGACGCCTTTACATCAATAACTTGTAATATAAATAGTACAAATTGAATCAAGAATTCAAAGAATAAATCTAGTAACTAAATCTAGACTAGGCATATTTAAAAACTAGAATCAATCTAAATCTAAATGTTTCATATTTGTAATTGGCTGCACTAACCGACTCTCCAATAGTCAACCCATAATATTAATTTTAACTCATCAAATATAAATATTAAATAATTTGACAATATGGTAAATTTTTAGGCTATGTATGGTTCCCCGAAAATTTGGGAGAAAATGAAATGGAAAGGAATTAGAAAATAAGAATAAAAAGAAAGAAAATTGGAATGAAAATATAAATAGATTTTAATTCAATACATTATTGTTATTTTCTACTTCAAACTTATTTTATTTATTTTAATTCATCAATATAAAGATTAAATAATTTAAAAATATGCAAGTTTTTATATAATTTTATTTATATTTGATTTTCATTGAAATTTTTAATTATACAATTAAACATTTCAAAAATCATTTTCTTTAATATTTTTTTTCTTTCCTCAAAGCTTTCCACCAATCAAACATAATTCAATAATTCGAGGTTTATATTTGATTTTCTTAAAATCTTTTATCGAAAATCAAACATAAGAAAAGTTTGCTTTATAACCTTTTTTTTCTCACCTTAATATCTTCGAAAAACCGCATAATTACTTAAAAGGGAAAAAGCTACCTCTGAAAAGAGGTTACTTCCGCCTCTTGTAAAGTATTTATACTCTGAGAAACAACTACTTTCATAGTTTTGGGGATTCGATTCATATGTAAACTTTTGGCTATTTGAATTAACATGTTCATGATCTCAAGAGACCATATATGTTGTTGTTTTGCCTCTTTTAGCTTCCTTATCTCACTTGGTCCTTCCATATATTCACAAAGAAACAAAAAAAAAACTTAGAACCTTTATTGTTGTTGTTTTGGAAATTAATAAAAGAGATATTTAAGAGATAGTAATCTTAGTCGTACCCAGTATCATCCAGAAGATAACCACCAAAATTTTGGATACGTTAAGCACAATGGAATTGAAGAACCTGCCATATCTTGAGGGGAACCCTTGGTGGCCTTGAGCTCCTTTTTCTACATTATGACATATCAAAAAGTGCAAAAATTAGGTTGTTTAATTCGAAATTATGTTTGATTCTGGAAAAATATAAAGGAAATAAATTTTCATATTTGGTTACACAATACTTTTCCTTTCTATTTTTTCTTAATTTTTTTTTACATTAATACTTTCTGAATTCCATTTATATAGTTGGGCATGTGTGGTTACAAATGATACTAAAACCGATCCTAATGTAAGGATTTGTTTCGTTCCATGAGGAAAGGATGTATAAATAAACCCAATAATCAAATATAGCCTGCAGATTTTAAAAGCTTAGATCAAGTAGATCGATCTCAACCGTGAGGTTCATCTATTCCTTGGCCTTGATCACCAAGGTTCTCTCTATCCACTGCTTGTTTGATATTACCCACTTTTTCCGTCATCATCGAAACTCGTAAAAAATATGGCAATATCAAGTGAGAGTCGTAAGAAATCTATCGTTGTTTAATGATATTGTCATTAATATCAATTGTAAATTTACAAAAAAATAAAAGCTTTATAAATAAATGATTAGTACTCCAATCACCCCTACCTGCTGATTTCATCATCTTCCAATGCAGTAGGCAGTATTCAAAACATGTTCGATAGTTGGTTGGATATGATGATGGGGCGATATCTTTTTTCTTTCGAACGTGTCTCGACGAGCTCTTCAACATG
This sequence comes from Tetrastigma voinierianum, assembly GCA_016808115.1. Taxonomy (NCBI): domain Eukaryota; kingdom Viridiplantae; phylum Streptophyta; class Magnoliopsida; order Vitales; family Vitaceae; genus Tetrastigma; species Tetrastigma voinierianum. The sequence continues at coordinate 119,478 of JAEQBH010006370.1, forward strand.
TATACCTAGTAAGTAAGTAATTAACAATGAATTAATTAAGTTTTGGGATCGATTATCATAAGGATAAATTTGGTCATCTAAATTTTGGTTGACAGAGAGCCTTACAATGATAAATGATATTTTTGAAGAAGCTGAGATCAATGCCACTTCTAAATGCTGTTGGCTTCTGGGCTAGAATATGTAGAGGGCTTTCTCCCAACGTGGTAATGGAATCCGCAAACCTTTCCTCCCTATGAATAATTTGAAACGCCAGATCTGTGGAGCCAAAAGCAAAACACCAATCGTTATCAAATGAGTAATTTTTTTTTCATCTTATAAAATGCGTAAATAAAAACGGGATTTTCCAATATTTGTCCATAATTTAAAAGGTACATAAATATTCATAAATATAATGTATTTTTTGGTATGTAGAAGACAATTTCTAAAATTTTGAAAATCATTTTAATTTTAAAGTATCTCTTCAAAAAACATTTTTTAAAATTTTGAAAATTAAGAATTTAAACAATTTTTCAAAAATTTGAAAATTTTGAATTTATATCAAAGTGTCTTTCCAAAATACACTTTAAGAAAATATGAATTTTTGAATTTAAACTTTGTAAAGTGTCTTGGAAGAAATATGTTCTAAAATTTCAAATTATGAATTAAACTCAACATGTCTCTTTGAAAATAGGATGGCAACCTGCGGCCCCTATTCCAACCCATCCCCGTTTATTTAAACATTTATCGCACTGGTCCACTTAAAAAATCAAAATGAGATGAGGTTTAACTTTTGTTTTTGTTTTTTATTTTTATTTATTTTAAATAATTTGTCTTATCCTGTGGAGCCAAAAGCAGAACACCAACAGTTATCAAATGAGTAAATTTTTTTACATCTTATAAAATGAGTAAATAAAAACGGGATTTTCCAATATTTGTCCATAATTTAAAAGGTACATAAAAATTCATAAATCTAATGTATTTTTTGGCATGTAGAAGACAATTTCTAAAATTTTGAAAATCATTTTAATTTTAAAGTGTCTCTTCAAAAAACATTTTTTAAAAATTTTGAAAATTAAGAATTTAAACAATTTTTCAAAAATTTGAAAATTTTGAATTTATACCAAAGTGTCTTTCCAAAATACACTTTAAGAAAATATGAAAATTTGAATTTAAACTCAAAGTGTCTTGAAGAAATATGTTCTAAAATTTCGAAAATTATGAATTAAACTCAACATGTCTCTTGAAAATAGGGATGGCAACCGGGCGGCCCCCATTCCAACCCATCCTGTTTATTTAAATCATTTATCATACCCACCTCAAATTTTAAAAATTAAAAATGAGATGAGGTTTAACTTTTGTTTTTGTTTTTATTTTTATTTATTTTAAATTTGTTTTTCTTTTTATTATATTGAAATTAATATATTTCATAAAAATAAAATATTATAAATTTTTATATTAAAAAATATTTTTATTATTATTATGTATATTAAAATATAAAATGAAATAATTACAAAATCATTTTTTAATATGATGAGGGTGGGATGGGGCGAGACATTACAATACCCAAACTCGTTCCAAATTTGGGGAAAAAAATAAAACTCGATTAACCATCGATTACACGTAAACTATACACATCTCATTAGGGGCCGAGCAGGAGAGAACTCAAAAACACACCCTGTCATCCTTACTTGAAAAGACACTTAAAAATATTTTTGAAGCAATTTCGATAATTATGAAAATTTGAATTTAAATTCGAAGTATTTATTAAAGATTTACTTTTAAAAAATGTCAGAAAATATGAATTTAAATTTGAAGTATCTCTAAGGAAACACTTTCATCCCATGTGATAATCTCATGAGAAACCGCCTTAAAGTTAAAGATATTTTTCTCGACAACGGGGTTTAATTTCTTATATTTATTTTTAAAATTTTATATTATTTTTCGGCATAAAGGTCTTTTTTGGAGCTTTGACGCATACGCACTCAAGGCACCGGGTTTGTGAAGTGAAATGTGACCTTAAATACAAATTAATTTATAAAATATGATTTAATATTGATTATATTAATAAAAATGAAAATCCCGATATTTAAAGAAAAATCTATGAAAAGATAAATAATATTATATAAATTAATATATAATTGAAAATTTCAAGAATAAAAGTGTTTTAAAAATAAGTCATAATCTATAAGACTTGCCTCTTCAGCAAAGCACATGTCTTGAAAGACAAGATCTATAACTAGAGAGTGGTTATGGGTTCTAATCCTTAACGTGTCTTTAAACTATGGATTGTTTGTAGGCTCAACCCAAAGACCATACACTAAATGAAGATATCGTTTCTAATCATTAAGATGGAAATGTATGGGCTGGAATGGGTCGTGATGATCCCAAACTCCGTCCCCATATTATACACAAAGTCCTATACCCACTAAACCTTATGAAGGAGGGGCAGGCAGTTTTCAAAAAAAAAAAATTGTAAACCCATCCCCAACTTTGATCCGGGCTTCGACTCTCTCAAACGCCCTCTCTCTCTCTCTCTTTCTTTCTTCACAATCCCAAGAATCGGCCCAAAACCTTAAGATCCAAGACGGTCATCTCCGTCGAACCATTGGAAATCCGCTCAGAACACCGTTCGAGAAAGTGTACAAAGAGCATGTAACTATAGGCGTATATAAAATGCTGGGCAAAATCAGAATCGGAACAAAATTCGACGTGGCATTAATTGAGTAAGATTGCATGCCAAATGAAAATAACATAAGTCGATTTGCAATATTAAAAAGGATGGAGGACTCTATTTGCAATTAAGGCAAAGATTAGAGTATATAAAGGCTATGAGACAAACCAAAATTCATTTTGGTCTCAATTTGTTAGGGCAAAATGTGGAGAGAGAAGAATAGAGCAAGGGAGAGAAGAGAAAGAAGAGGAAGAAGAGGAAGAAGAAGTGGGAGAAGACCAAACCAAGGTATGTTTTCATCTTGAAATCATGGGTATTTTGGATTCCTAAGGTTTTGGTTTGGAGATTAGTTCCTTCTTTTCTAGGGTTTTGTGGAAGAGATCACCCAAACCCTAGATTTGATGAGGTTATATGGGTAAAACCCCAATCGGTGGAAAATAAACATGGAATCCTCCTATTTATATGGTTTTTAGAAGAATCAAAGATTCCAGGTTGAATTCATAAGATTTTCACCTAGTAGTTTTAGGGAGATGAGGTTCCAAACCACCAATTCAAGTGTTATGGAGTGGTTTTGGATGAATTCTATGTTGTTCTGAGGTATTATGGAAGGAGAAGTTGTATGAAGAGAAATGGTACTAAATGGGCAAAAATACTTCGGGCGTAAAATTTCGAGGCTAGCATCGGCATCAAACATGCACCGGCACCCCCATACGTAGCCAATGGCACCGCACCGAAGTGGGCAACCTGCACCGACCAACGTAACCAATCGCTACCGGGGTACCGCATCAGAGTCAGATCAAATCGTAGTGCCCAAAATGCCCAGAATTGTGTATTTTTGTATAATTAAGCCCAAAATCATACACCGTTAGTATAGGAACCTTACTAAATTATTAAGAGATGTTCAAATAAGATCGAACCGGCGAAAACGCACGCATCGCATCACGCCCCTACGATATTCGTCGAGTGTGAATAAGTGCTATGAAGTACGCTAAATTTATATGTTATATATAGGCGATTAATGTGTTCGCCGTATTCGTTTGAGTGTGTAGGCTAAAAGCAAAGGCGGGAAAGTTGGGGAGTTCTGCTCAAGTTTAGTAAGCAAAAATGTGAGTGTTCTAAACCTATTTTTCTTAAATACTAGTGTATTATTATTATAAACTGTTTTGCATTGGTATTTAATGGTTTTGAGTTGTAAAACCATAATTCAAAGAGCAAGAAAATGGTTTTGATTTAAACCATATTTAAAGCAAGTAAATGGTTTTGAATTATTAAACCATGTTTCAAGCAAGTAAGCAAATGGTTTTGCATTATCAAACCATATTTAAAGCAAACAATGGTTTTGAATTATTAAACCATGTTTCAAGCAAGCAAGCAAGCAAATGGTTTTGAGTTGTAAAACCGGTTATTTCAAGAGCAAGCAAGCAAGCAAAGCAAAGAGAAATATTTTTCGAAAATGTGCCTAACTAAAATCCCTAGTCATAAGCAAGCATACCGGTCCGAGGTATTCCGTGACGCACCGCGGCTGTTAGATATCATACATGCATTTTAGATTCGCTCGGGCTCCAAACTTAGGTCATGCATCATGCATTTAAAGGAGACCGTGACACGTACAGGAGTATATAGGGTTAACGCGTTAACTAAATTATGGTGATGGAGACCTAGGTCAATTCCACCATATTTACCGAAAAAGGTGGAGTGAAGTGTGCCCAGGCCCTTCCACCTAGGTGAGCTTCGACCTCAACCACCCACCCAAGACGGCCGAATGCCTGTGCTCCCGTGTTCATCAGGGCACGCCAGTTAAGGAAGGCCTCCAAAGGGTTGATGATTTATAAGCACGTTTATACGCTTTGAAAAATCAAATCCACTCAGCGCATCTGAGCCCAGCTCGTGTTTGTTTTAAGCAAACGGTTGAGCCCAAGCTCCCATTTTTATTTCAAAACGAGCGGTTGAGCCCAGGCTCCCGTGTTTATAAAAATTTTATAAACTTTTAAAGCAAGAGATTTGAGAAAAGTTTGAGAAACTTTTAAAGCAAAGCAAGCAAGAGATTTGAGAAAAGTTTTAGAAACTTTTAAAGCAAAGCAAAGTAAGCAAGAAAGGTTTCGAAAATATCTTGTAAAAGAGAATTTTTCGCTTGAGACAAGCTTTTCCAAAAAGCGAAACATTTTATAAAGCATACACTCACTGAGCTCGTTTAGCTCATTATTTTGTGTTTTAAAAACTATTTTCCAGGTACAGGCACTCCGGACGCTGGAGCAAATTAGGATTTTCCTGACATTTGTAACAGTGCTGTAATTAATAATATTGTGTAAGGAAATACTTTGAACTTGTATACGGAGCATACATGTGATGCATAAGATAGTTTTGTGAAAATGTATCGAGCCCGAGACTCTATCAAAGAATATTGCTTCTGCTATATTAGGAAAATCAGAATCATAGATACAGATTAAGATGAGAACTTATACGCAAATGATATACGCCAAGATTTTACAAAATCCTAAGTTGGAAAAAGGAAAAATTTTTATAGGAGTTTCAATTGCCGACACCCGCTTCGCTTCATGTGACTTCTAAATGTTGTATGAACGACGTGAGCTACGAATGCCGAACACCCGCTACCAAGAGGCGTGGTGTGTCGCCTTCATCACACTCCCGATTCTCATCAAAGATTTTCTCTTGAAAGAGACACAACGCGAGTGTCACGATGGTCAAGTTGCGATTTTCCGATGGATGTCGATGACATCGGCGATGTCTCTTTGTCCCTTGGATGTGGAAGGGGATGACTTCTCTAGGTGTGGGTCTCAACGGGGTGGGGCTCAAACACAGGCGACACCCTCAAATCTAAGAAAACTAGGGGTTCAAAGGGTGATGGAAGAATATTTCCACCCAAAATCAATCACAGGAAGATACTAAAAAATTTAGGAGAAACTTTTCAAAAGCAACAAAAATGACGAGAAAGGATTGGGTAGGACTGAGGGAAGGGAAGGAAGGGAACGAAGGGATGGGTAAATTCATGTTGGTGACGAGGCAACTAGAGCGGGGTAGGGCAGATAGGAGTGAAACCAAACCCTTCCTGAACCCGATTCAGGTTTATAAAACTTTTTCTAAACCCATTTAAAACCTGATTAAATATATATACTGTTCCATCTCATTTGAGGTGAGGAGGGGCAAGTACTGAAATTCATTGATATGGAGTTTGGACGCATACCCAAAAATCCTCGTTATAAACAAAAATACTATCGAGCCTCTCCTCAAAGCTGCTCTTACATAAGATGTACGTGAAGATCCAAAGTATACTGCCTATTTGAAAGAGCACATGGGGCTCACCATTTTCGTACTGCATCCCACATGGCTAAGTGCCAAACCTAGTTTGAACCCGTATGTAAGGAATCTTATGAAGTTATCTCTTTCCACATTCATATGATATTATATATCTACTTTGGGCCTAAGCCGGTATGGTTTAATTGTTTCGGGCTCTACCCAAAGGGTCATGACGATGAAAATATTATTGTCCATATATACTAATTAGAAGAAGAGAGTTGAAGTAGTAGTCTTACCCCAAAAGCCATTTTCAAGGGCAACGTGAAGAGCAGTGGAACCATCCCGTGTGTGGCTGTAGTCAAGGGCTTGGGCGTCGGTACGTACATTTGATAGAGCCAAAAGAAAGCGTCTTTGTTACCATTGAAGGCAGCCCAGAAAAGAGGGGTTGAACGGGAAGATTGGTTTCGAGCAGCCAAGAGTACCTGTTTATATCGATTACCAATTATGATAGATTTGCAGAGGTTAACGCTTCCGAGGGCGGCTGCCAAATGGAGAGGGGTATTCCCGTCATTGTTTGGTGTAGAGAGAACATACAGAGCGTCCTTTTCAGTGCGGGTATAAATGATGAGTTGGACCAGTTTTTGAGCTGTATCCTCTTGCCTGCTCTTAATTTCCATATGCAATGTTGTGTCCCTTAAGAAACCAATCTTGATAGTATGAGATCTTGGATCCCGCTTGTATATTTCTACCACATTTTCCCAACTGCCCCTCATGGCGTTCACCAACTCTTTCCTCATCTTCGTCACCTCCTCCTCCTCCTCCTCCTCCTCCTCGTACCCCTCGTACTCCTCATGTCTACGAGCCGCCACCATGCTCTCCACCAACTCCCTGATCTCCTTATCTACAGCCGCCGTAGCCACGCCAAAGTCAATAGTAGAAGCCATTCTCCCTAAGCTCACCCCCCTCTCCATCTCTATCTCCTCCGCATTTATACTCAAATCACTTGCTTATTCCATTTATGTACAATAAAAAATTAAAAAGATTGCTTCTTTTATTTTCTATTCCATTCCAGTTTTTTTATCAAATTTTTATTAAAAGAAAAAATCAGACAGAGACATAATAAAGTAGGGGCTTTTCTTTTCTTTTAAGCAAAGAAAAGAATGGGAAATTTGAAAAAGAAAGAAACTATGGATTTCTCTTTCAACAAGATTAAGTGGTTATACAGTTTTATATATTAAGACATGTCCGTCGCTCTAAGCAAAGAAAAGAATGAGAATTTGAAAAAGAATGAAACTATGGATTTACATATTCTTACAACAAGATTAAGTGATTATATGGTTTTATTGACACATGTACATCTCTCTAAGCAAAGAAAAGAATGAGAATTTGAAAAAGAAAGAAACTATGGATTTACATATTCTTACAACAAGATTAAGTGATTATATGGTTTTATTGAGACATGTACATCCCTATGAGCAAAGAAAAGAATGGGAATTTGAAAGAGAAAAAGAAAAAAAAAAAGCAAAGAATAATAGAAAGGGAATTTGAAAAAGAAAAAGAAAGAAGCAAAGAATAGAAAGGGAATTTGAAAAAGAAAAACAAAAAAAAGAAGCAAAGAATAGAATGAGAATTTGAAAAGAAAAAGAAAACGGTATATTTCTATTCTTGCAATAAGATTAATAAAGTGGTTTTAAGACATGTACACAGCTGAGCAAAGAGTAGAATGGGAATTTGAAAAAAAAAACTATAGATATGTTTGGTCTCGTTTTTAAAACTGCTTATTTTGGGGTCGATGAGGTGAACACTACGCCGCCATTAAAGCCGCAATGAAAGAGCAAGAATTACATGTGGTGTTGATCCATTTGTTGCTTTTGCCATCAGCTTCGGCGTTCTTTTTCATGAAGATCTCGTCTGGTATTTTCTTTGAAAATCGACAAACGACGGACCCGATCCCATCGACTCCTTCATACATACTCGTATTATATATCAAGCCATTGCGTATGTCAAAGTTGAAGAAACAATAAATTTAATGCTATGTGTCGTTCCCTAAAAATTTGGGAGAAAATACAAAGAAAAGAAAATAGGAGAAAGAGAAAAATATAAAGAAAAATCAAAATAAAGTTAAGTCTAACCTATTATTTTTACTTGTTAATTCAAATCAATTTTATTTATTTTAAATCATTAATAAATAGATTAAATCAAAGCTAAAGAATATGTAAGTTTCTAAGTAATTTATTTATATTTGAGATTTCTCATCATACATCAAATATAACAAAATCATTTTGTTTAATTTTTTTTCTTTCTTTAGGTTGTATTTGTTCCAAAAGATAAAACTTTAAGAAAAATGTCTTTCTTATATTATATATGTTTGGTTGTCTAATGAAAATCTCAAGAAGAAAAATTAAATATAAATAGAAGCTTATGTATTTTTTAAATTATTTAATATTTATATTGATGAATTAAAATAAATAAAATATGCTCAAAATGTCAAATAAAAATAATATATTGGATTTAACTATATTTTTATTTTTCATCACTTTTTCTTTTCTTTTAGCTTTCCTCTCTATTTTATTTCCTTTCTATTTTCCCTCAAGTTCTATTGGGAACTAAACATAGCCTTGAGACTTTTCAAGAACCAAACAACCTAAAAGTAAATACTAGAGGCAAACATAGGCTTAGTACTTTTCAAGAACTAAACACAACCTAAAAGTAAAGTAATATTTGGTTAAAATTAAAACCATCAAATAATTTAAATTTTTTTCTTGAAAAATAAGCTATTTTAGCTGGTGTGTTTAAATGTGGGCGTTACTTACAAGAAAACAAAGACATTTTTGTCAAAATAAAGACTAATATTGATGGAAGGTTAGCTTGTTTGTCTCCCGTTGGAAAATTATTTTGAGAACAATGAAAACACAAAGCTCATCATTTGATGTTATCTGAAACCGCCACAGCCGCCCCATTTCGTAACGTTTTTTACAAAACAAACATCTTTATGTTCTCCTTGTTTTTCAAAAAATAAAAAAAATAAAAAAAAGATTTAAAAAACTATAAGCAAATCTGGCGGGCCTAAATTTCGGAGATTGGGTTTTGAAAAGTTGGTTTAATGAAATCACCCCTCTAAAAGGCATACCTCGTACCACTTCACTTCCCACTGAATTTGCAGCATGCCTGTGGGGATAACCCAGCCTTCATAATTTTTACTTGTTATTTTTATTTGTCATGTTAATGTAGAAATTATCATAAATGGATAATTGATTGATTGTTTTTCATTGAATAACTTGTGATATAAATAGTATAAATTGAATCAAGATGTGAAACCCAGGAAAAGCGTATTTTTTAAAAAAAAAATGAACGAATCGGTAATTCTTACTCGGAATGATACAGACAAAACCATAGATCTTTCTCTAGACATCGGATGACGAAACGGATCACGCCGTTAGAATCATCTCGAGAAATCTAGTTGAACCAAACGAATCAATAATTCGAGACTGGTTTGGCTTTTGCAATTTATTTCGAGACTCGAACGGGCTATCCATGGGTGCCATGTGGCACTTGCATGGGAGACACTTTTGGCACATGGGTGGGCCAAGTGTCATGCCCCTTAGGATTGCATGGAGTTGTGGGGCCAATGTCAAGCCACCTCATGCATGAGCATGGAAAGGGGGTTAAATTACAGATACGGGTAACACTTGGCCTCAGCCGACCAAGTGTCAAACAAATTTGTGTTAGGTGTATCACCTAGGTCAAACCAACTTTGGAGTTGGAGGAGTGATTCCAAACAATTGTGAGAGAAGAGGAGAAGAAAGAAAAGAGAGAAAGAAAGAAAGAAAGAAAGAAAAGGAAGGAAGAAAAAGAGTGATGCTTTTCCCCATTGTTTTCGTGATTCGTGTGGATCAAGAACTGGTCCTACACCTCAAGAGGTGAGGATCTTTCCTCTTGGTTATTTCCTGCCTGGGGGCCATGGAAATGGCATTTGGTCGTAGTTTATTATGTGATTGTTTGAATGAATAACATGTCAATTTGTGATGTTGTCCATGTCGAATTTTCTAGGTTTTAAGATCGACCTGTGATGTTGTACATGTGTTTTCTTATGTATGCTCTGACAGTGTGCACATGATTGTGTGTTACAAATTACGTGAATTATATACGTGGTAGGATGTATATAGGAAATGCGAACACTGTGGTTGAGAAACGAACCTTAGGAGTTTTAGAAAATGAACGCATCGGTTCGAGATATTAGGTCTATTATCGGGTTTGGCATGTGCGCTAATAGTAGACACGAAAATGACTTAAACTTGCCGCTTGACTTACTATAGATGGCAAGTAGAGGAAGGGGGCGAGGTTGAGACCTAGGACGAGCCATCGTATGAATTCTCCCCTAGGGACTAAGGTGAGGATCGATCGATATGTCTGGGATGTAAAAAGAGCAAGGTAATATAGAGTTAGAGATCTTCTGGATTCTACTCATGGTGGACCTTCGAGTCATGGACATGTCGTGGTTCGAGGTCATCCCCGACGGGACTAGCTTGACGCATACATTGGGTTGTCATAGATTGTGACCGTATGAGAGTTACCGCCTCACACACCCGCATTTCCGCACTTGTGTTGTGTTTCAGGAATAGCACGATGTTTCACCCCATACCGTACGATTCATTTATGGCACGGCAAATGACGGTCATTAGCTAGCCTGATCTCTCGAGGACGAGGTGAGACAGATATGAGTCTACCTCGTGGTTTGCGAGTACGAGGATGTTTTTCCCACGAAGCACGGATTACCTCCAATCGAGATGTGACTCGCGACGAAGCGATCCTAGATCGCCGCTTATTTCTATGACTCGCGATAGATGGCGCTTGGGCTGAGTCAAGTAGTGATTCAAGGTCCATAATAAGGAGTTATCGGGCAAGGGTTTCATTAGACCAAGCACTTCACCATGGGTGCTCCGGTTTTGGCGAAGAAGAAGGATAAGACCTTCAATTATGCATCGACATGAGCAGCTAAATAGGTTACAATCAAGCACCCAGATCCATTACCGAGGATCGATGACTTATTTGATCAATATAGGGCGCGAGTCTACTCCAAGATAGACTTTCGTGACCGGTTACCACTTCCATTGAGAGTTAGGAGGCAGACATCCCTAAGACAAATTGCCCAAACGCTGCATGGCACTCGAGTTTACTGATGCTCTTTCGATTGATGAATGCACCGGCAGATTCATGCCTCATGAATGTGGTGTTCCAACCCTATATAGGATCAATTTGTGGTGGTCTTTGTCGATGACATCCTGATCTACCCCCAACCCGAGGTGGAGCATGAAGATCACTGAGAATCGTGATCACACCTGAGGGATCACGCCTCAGGCGCCAAGCTCGCAAGTGAGAGTTTTGGCTTGCTCGAGGTGGGCTCCCGAGACGTGGTATCGCCAGCGTGTCGACCCGGCGGTTGTCGAGGGCCGTGATGAGTCGAGAGACCGGCCAGGGCCTTCGAGATAATGTGAGTTTCGATCGCGTGGTATTGGCAGATCTGAGTAGATGATTCCCATCAGCGTTTATGACAAGATCACCGAAGGAGGTCAGTTTATATGGTGATGACTCATGTGAGCAAGCTGCTCAGAATTAAAGAGGAGGCTTACTTCGCCCTATCCTAATAGTCCCTGTAAAGGATGTGAGGCCACAAAGATACCGTGATGCTTCGAAGGACGGACTGGGTGTGTTCTGATGCAGTCCAGGAAGGTTGTGGCTTATGGTTCTCGGCAGTTGAAGAATCACGAGCAGAATTACCCCACGCATGACATGGAGTTGGCAGCCGTAGTCTTACCAAGATTTGGCGCCACTACTTTACGGTGAGCAAATAAGGTGTTTTCGCACTACAAAGTCCGAATACATCTTCACGCAAATGACCAACATGAGGCAAACAGACGGATGGAGTTTTTGAAGATTACGACTTCACTTCAGACAATACCATCCTTGCAAGGCAAATGTGGTGGCTGATGCGCTAGCCGAAAGTCACGTAGAGTACTGGCTAGTATAGCTTCTCGGGAGTGGCGGATGCTCGAGACAATAGGGCGCTGACAGTAAAGACGATGAGCAGCTCGTGGTAACTTGAAGTATGATGGCTACGCCACTTACTAAGGCAGTGATAGAGTCTCAAAAGTGTGACGCTAACTAGTATCCATCGTGGGCCGAGTACGCTGGGCGCCAAATGAACAAAGGTCGGACTATCCACACGATGGTAGTCTCGTGATAGACTCAAGTTGTGGTCCTCAACACGGATTTGAGGGAGGAGATCCTCGGGCGGAGTTCCATTGCTCCCGACCGTGCATCCAAGTGTCACGAAGATGTCACATCTTCTCACAAGATATCGGAAATGACGAAGAGGCATGTTGGGGATTTTGTCCGATGGTGTCTCACGTGCCAGCAGGTCAAGGCTGAGCACCAAAGGCCAGCAGGGCTACTCCAACCATTGGGGATAGCGGAGTGGAAATGGGAGCACATCACGATGGACTTTGTGACTCACTTGCCACGGACATCGCGGAAACATGATGCGATATGGGTTATAGTGGACCGACTCACCAAGTCGACATTTCGGGCCGTATAATGACCTTCACACCGGGAGGAATTCTCGCAGTTGTATATACTGAGATAGTAATCGCTGCATGGAGTCTCCGCCTCCATAGTATCGGATCGGATCCTGGGCTTATTTCGCCGCCCTCAAGAGTTTCCGTAAGGCCATAGGACGTAGCTTTCGATGAGTACCGTCATCCTCGACGATGGTCAATCGTATGGTCGGTCAGATTTTGCAGGACATACGAGCATGCGCCCCGATCTCAAGGGGGTAGCCGATGAGCACTTGCCCTTGGTAGAGTTCGCCTACAATAACAGCTATCAAGCGAGTATTCAGATGGCACCCTATGAGGCTCTCTACGGGAGGCCATGTCGATCACCGATATGTTGGACAGAGGTGGGAGAGAGCTCCATCACTGGCCCAAATTTGATTAGAGACACCTTAGAGAAGGTGGGTATGATCCTATGTCTCCCATCGTCGCAGCCGCAAAAGAGTTACGCCGACATATTTCCACGACACCCCAGAGTTCGAAGCGGGTGATCATGTCTTCTTGAAGGTGATACCTAAGAGAGGAGCAATCAGGTTCGAAAATCGAGGGAAGTTGTCGCCGAGGTACATCGGACCCTTCGAGGTACTCGAGAGGGTGGGCGCGGCTATGACGGCTGGCGCTACATCGGTTTGTCGAAAGGTTCATGAGGTTTCACGCCTCTACGCCTCCTAAGTACACTTCGATCCAACTCATGGATCGTGGCGAGCCTGGCTACCGGCGCCGATGGACTCTGAGAGGGACCGCGCATCATGGATAGCCGAGAGCAGCGCTTTGCGTGGAAAGACCGCGGAGGCTTGTAAAGGTGTCAGGGCAAAGACCGAGGAGTCGAGGAGGCAATACGGGAGCCGCCGAGGACATCAGGCGCATTCAACCAATTCTTCTGCTTCGATAGTGGAAGGTGCGTTTTGTCATTAATGTTTTAAATGATTGTTGCATATGCATGTATTTGATTGTGTGCATATATGTGAGACCCGGGAAAAGCGTATTTTTAAAAAAATGAACGACCTGAATTTTACCGAATCCGCATGCACAAAACCCTAGATCTTTCTCTAGACATCGGATGACGAAACGGATCACGCCGTTAGAATCATCTCGCGAAATCTAGTTGAACCAAACGAACTGCGTCGAATTCCGAGACTGTCGATTTTGCACGCATTTCGAGACGGAACGGGCCTACCATGGGGTGCCATGTGGCACTTGCATGGGAGACACTTGGCACATGGGTGGGCCAAGTGTCATGCCCTTAGGATTGCATGAGTTGGGTGGGGGCCAAATGTCAAGCCACCCTCATGCATGAGCATGAAAGTGGGTTAAATTGTGGCATGGAGAACACTTGGTCTTGAGTTGACCAAGTGTCAAACAAATTTGTGTGTTAGGTGTACTCCACTCAGGTCAAACCAACTTTTGGAGTTGGAGGAGAGATTCCAAACAATTGTGATAGAAGCAGGAGAAGAAAGAAAAGAAAGAAAGAAAGAAAGAAAGAAGAAAAGGAGGAGGAAGTTTTTCCACACAGCTGTGATTTGGGTGGATCAAGAACTGGTCCTACACACTTCAAGAGGTGAGGGATCTTTCCTCTTTGGTTATTTCTTGTTCGGGGCCATGGAAATGGCATTCGTCGAGTTTGCATGTGATTGTTTGAATGAATAACATGCTGAATTTGTGATGTTGTCCATGCTGAATTTTCTAGGTTTTAAGACTGAATTTGTGATGTTGTACATGCTTTTTTTTTTTTGGTCTTTAGGAATGAAAACTCAGTTTGGTGTATTATTGTATGCATGACTAACATGCAGATGTTCGGGTTTTTAGACCTAAGAAATTCGCTTGGTGTATTATTGTATGAATGAAAACATGCACTTCGGGCTTTCATGCATGACTAACATGTAGAATCTTTCGGTTTTTGGGGATTAAAGAAAACTCAGTTTCGGGGTATTATTGTATGCATGAAAACATGTAGAATTTCCTCTGGCTTATGCACGACTAACATGTAGAATTCGGGTTTTTAAATCAAAGAAAAACTTAGTTCGGGTATTATTGTATGCATGAAAATACGGCACTTTCTCGCTTCCATGCATTACGACCAACATGCGAATGCTTTCGGTGTTTAGATCAAAGAAAACTCGGGCCAGGTATTGGCTTGTATGCATGACTAACATGCGTATCGTTCGGTTTTTAGACCTAAGAAATTCGGGCTTGGTGTATTATTGTATGAATGTGAAAACATGCCAAATTTCGCTTACGCATGACTAACATGAATCTTTCGTTTTTAGATCAAAGAAAACTCGCCATATTATTGTATGCATGAAAAACTTGCATAATTTTTTTGGCTTCCATGCATGACTAACATGCAGAATGTTTTGGCATTACTTGCCTAAGTAATGGTGGGAATTATGTTAATACATGCTTCAAGATGTGTTGATATGAATGAACTGAATGATAGAAAAGATGTAGTGCATGCTTATGTGATGTACTGATTTGAATGTGTGGAATATTAACATGACTGCATGTTTGTTGATGTTGAACTGAATATATGAAATGTTGTATGCATTAGACATGAGTGTTCATAGCACACACATAGTGTACGGTGTAGAATGTCCATGTAGAGGTCTTCACATTGGTCATGGGTTTGAGTGCAGTGACACAAATTGCATTGCATTGGTATGCGGTAACACCACATTACATGAGAGTGCGTACATGGTACTGATTTGGCATTGCATTTGGTGTTGAATCGTGTGGGCTTGGGAATGGGACTAAGTCCACTGAAGTTCCACAAGAATGAACAAATGAATGTCGGGCGTAGTGCTAGGGATAGATACCCCTGGTGAAAACCCGAAAACCGTTAGACAAACAGATCCACCTAAGGAAAGCCTCGAAAAAAATGCTCTGGAGGGTAAGAGGCCCGCGGTGAGACTCGAAAAGTTCGTTCAAAAGACACGAAATGATTAAATAACATCACATAGACTACGGGTCAGGAGGATGGGAGTCGGATCGACTTAGTATTGATTTCCCCATTGAACTTGCATTTGGATGGTGATCTGGAGGTTAATCTTGAGATTGGGCATGTAGAGTAGTCGCTCATACATGCATGTAGATTTTTCCATGATAGGACACAACATGTATGCACTGATTGGTCAAGTTGGTTTGACTATGAAATGATCATTCGTGATGCCAGCATTCCAGCGAATACCAGAGGGATTTATCTCACTCTACCACCCCGTCAGGACCCCTTCGTGCACAGCAGATAGCGCTCCTTAGGAGCCTGGATTACGGTGTTCGCCGTGACCGTGGCCTTGATTCTGTTTTATGTATATATTAGAATGAACTAGTGTTAATATATGTTTTGTATTAAGAGGATGTAATAACTCTCGATCTATAGAAATGTATGGTCTTACAACCGTATGGGACGAGTATGGATGATGGGCCCTATTGGGTCATTTTACTCAAGTAATGTAGTCTCATGAGCATGAGACACACAAAAAGCTTCGCAGTTGACTGCTGTCAACTGACCCCTGCTTTGGGGTGTCACACAAGAATTCAAAGAATAAATCTGGTAACTAAATCTAGATTGGGCTTTAAAAACTATAATCAATCTAAATCTAAATATTACATATTTGTAATTACATAATTTAAATTTAATCAGATTAAGAATCTGACTCTCTAATAGTAAAACCCATTATATTTATTTTAACTCATCAAATATAAATATTAAATAATTTGACAATTAATACGTAAATTTCTAGGGTATGTATGGTTCCCAAAAAATTTGGGAGAAAATGCAATAGAAAGGAAATAGAAAATAAAATAAAAAGAAAGAGTGTATGAAAATATAAATAGGTTTTAATTCAATACATTATTGTTATTTTCTACTTCAAACTTATTTTATTTATTTTAATTCATCAATATGAAGATTAAATAATTTTAAAATATGCTTTATGTAATTTTATTTAGATTTGATTTTCTTTGAAATTTTAATAATACAATTAAACATTTCAAAAATCATTTTTTACTTTTTCTTTCCTCAACGTTTCCAATTAATCAAACATAATTTAAATAATTTTATTATTTATATTTGATTTTCTTTAAAATCTTTTTATCATAAATCAAACATAGGAAAATTATTTTATAACCTTTTTTTCTCACCTTAATATCTTTCAGAAACCAAACACTACTTAAAAGGGAAAAAAAAAGTACCAATCAAGCCAACAATATGATGGAAAAGAGGTTACCTTTGCCTCTTGTAAAGTATTTATACTTTGAGGAACAATCTTTGCTATAACTTGTCTCATGGTTTTGGGGATTCATTCATGTAAACATTTTGGCGATTTGAATTAACTTATCATGATCCGAAGAGACCATATATGTTGTCATGGCCTCTTTTAGCTTCCTTATCCTAATTTGGTCCTTCCAATTTATTCACAAAGAAAAAAAAAAAAAAACTTAGAACCTATATTGTTATTGTTTTGGAAATTAATAAAAGAGATATTTAAGAGATAGTAATCTTAGTCGTACCCAGTATCATCCAAGATAACCACCAAAATTTTGGATACGTTAAGCACAATGGAATTGAAGAACTTGCCATATCTTGAGGGGAACCCTTGGTGGCCTCGGGCTCCTTTCTCTACATTATGATATATAAAAAAGTACACAAATTAGGTTGTTTAATTCGAAATTATGTTTGATTCTGGAAAAATATTGTTAGAAATTGGGTCGGGTCGCCCATTGATCTGCTCACTCCAAACCATATATATATATGTATTTGAACTACATGTAATCACATAATCGCATGTAACTCCGCAGATTTGAAATTCAAATACGAATGCGCGCATTTTATTTTTTCTTTCTCATAGAAAGTGAGAACAAGAGCATAGATTCTCTCTCTCCAAAAAATTTCGAGAAAAAGGAGAGATCGGGTCATGGAGCCATCGTTTACTCTAGTAGTACATTCATCGACCAAGAGCATGATCGTCGTTGTGGAATCTGAAGTAAAAGGTAAGTAAATCGATCAGTTATAACATTGGTATCAGAGCCACATTTATGATTCCATGCGAGAGATTTAGTTGTTATTTTTTTTGTTACTCAAAAGAACATATATTTTTTTTGGAGTTTAATTTGTTTATGCACAAATGGCCTGGCCATTTTCAATTTTCTCTCGTGTCATAACAGATTTTTGGAGCACTTTGTTTCTCGCACAAATGGCATGCCCCTGCTTTTTTTTTCTCAAGAAATGGCCTGGTTTTTTTTTTTTTTTTTTTTTGCACACGTGGCTTGTAATTTTTTTTTGTAATTTTCTGTGCCATTTTTAATATTCCAGATTAAATTATTACATACCATTATGTATAATTAATAAAATAATAGAGAGAAAGGGCTAGAGATTTAATAAATGTCTGACTTTGAATTTCTTTTTTGAAGTAAAAGAGAGAAAAATGTCTCGGATAAGGAGGATGTCCAATATTAGGCATTATCGGATTTCACACCGCAGAAACAGTGCTCATAACGGCTTAACTCCTATAGGAGACTTAATGCAAGTCAACTGGCCATTTACTTCATTTATCGTAAAGTCAATCTCGCCGAGTATAGAATGCAACTCAAGCCACACCTTTTATCGACATTTGAAGATAGTTAATAATATGATACAAGTGATCATTTTCAACAGAAATATATTAAATGAGGAAAGTAAATATGATGCTCTATACAACACTTTGCCTCTTAATTATAAAGGAAGTCTCCAACTCATTAGTGAATCTGGTGAAGCAAACAATTATGAGACTCTGGTATATCTATTTTTAGAGGCAAGTACATGGCATAATTTGACCAAATCCGCTATTTTAACTGAAAGTCCTAACCTTCGGTCTTCTAGATGCAAGGCAAAAGGAATGCCATGGTTGAAGAAGTTAAGCACTATTGTACTTGAGAGGGAGAATATTGTTGAATCTATCCCTAGGAGAGAACGTTAAACATTAAATTTTTTTGTTTTTTTGTTTAAATTAATTCATTGTAAATATGCTTAATTTATTTCCATTATTATTGACCTTTTATCTTGTTTATAATGTTTATATATATATGTTCTTTCATGTATATATAATATTTTGTTATAGCATGGTTATAATTGTGATTAATTGATATGAGAAATGGAACCCTAAATGATTTGAATTGAGTTTGCAAGATATAATATTACATATAGGTAAGATTGGGAATATTAAATTCAGATTTCGCATCACAAAAGTTATTTTAAAGTACCAATCTCTACTCCTGAGAATTCGATTACATACGCATAAGATTGTGATTCAATTGTTATGTCCTTCTCAGAGTATCATGATTTTAGTATGGCATCAAAGAACATCATAGCATATCTCAACAAGGGTGAAAAACTTAATAGTGACAATTATAACATATGACATCTTAAAATTCAATATGTTTTGGAAGAGCAAGAGGTTCTCGAGACCATTAATGTTGAAATGGAATAACCTCAAGCAGTTGAGGGTAATAACAATAATGCTCAGTTTAGACGTGATTTAACTATCTATAATGCTTGGAAGAAGAAAGATTCCACTGCTCGAGGAATCTTAATCAGTTCAATGAATGATGACTTGGTTTATGAATACCAACAGTACCAAACTGCACATGCGACGTGGCATTGCGGAAAATTTGTGAGAGACTCATCGCCTTCCAACCAAGGCGCTAACTATCAAACAAAAAGGTCCCCAATAAATCAATGAAACAACATTTAAGAGACATGTCAAATATGATAATGGAATTGAAGTTAGCTGGGCATGCCTTAACTGATGAGCAGTAAGTGCAAGCTTTGATCGAGTCTCTCCCTCATAGTTGGGAACATATGAAGGTAAATATGACTCATAATGATAACATCAAGACTTTTGTCGATGAGCTGGCCATTTGAACTCGAGGATGAGCGCCTAGAAGTCGCTTAAACCCGATGCTCAAGCATTATGTGGCAACATCCAAAGCCCAAGAATATTCATGGTTTTAAGCTTAAAAGGAAAATTTCAAAATTTAAAGGCAAAGGCAAGAGGAAGTTTGATGAGACTAGAAAGGACAAGTAAAGGGAAGGAAGTTTCATGTCGCTTATAGAGGGAAGTGCGGTGGGAAAAAGGATAAGACAAAGATGACATGCTACAATTGTGGCAATATGGGTCATTTTTCTCATGAATGCACTGAGCCGAAAAAGGTATTGTCTTATCTTACCCCTTCTCGTACAAACTCTATTTATGATATTTTTGTTTAGTACTGCTTTGCTCACTACACATCCTCTATGTGGATCAGACTGTGGAGCCACGCACTGGCAAAGAGATGTAAGTGGGTTTCCAGAGAGCTCGTCAATACCGAGTGGACTGCTGTGGATTTACTGTACAATACAAGGATCGAGGTGAAAAGATTGGAACATGCAAATTAGACTTGCAAGGAGGCCGATCCTTTACATACATGATGTACTACATTCGTAAATTACCGAAACTCGGGTCTCCGCACGTCTTCTAAGACTTGGTTATTGTTTGAATTTTTATGAAAACTCTGTTGACATTTTTCATAATATTGTTTATTTTGGTTTTGGACATATTGTGGATGGTTTTATTGTATTGAACACAAAATATGTTGAATGTTATAGTGGTGTTTGTTTCTCCTTGTTTACTCAATCTAGCAACAATGATTTAAATGTGAATGTATGGCATGCTAGATTAGGGCATATAGGACAAGAAATAATGAGTAGACTTGCACGTGATGGTCTATTAGGACCGATCAAGAAAGTTGAATTGTCCACTTGTGAATATTGCCTACAAAGAAAAGCCACAAGAAAACCATTTGGTAAAGCTATAAGGGC
This sequence comes from Tetrastigma voinierianum, assembly GCA_016808115.1. Classification (NCBI taxonomy): domain Eukaryota; kingdom Viridiplantae; phylum Streptophyta; class Magnoliopsida; order Vitales; family Vitaceae; genus Tetrastigma; species Tetrastigma voinierianum. The sequence goes on from JAEQBH010006370.1 coordinate 139,825, forward strand.
TGAACTTCCTTTGCAACTTATCCATTCCGATATCTGTGGACCAATGAATGTAAGGGCAAGGCATGGTGCCTCATATTTCATTACATTCATAGATGATTACACTCGATATGGTCATGTCTATTTGATTTCACTCAAGTCTCAAGCATTAGATTGTTTTATTCAATATATTAATGAGGTGGAAAATCAATTAGACAGAAAAATCAAAGCATTGAGGACCGATTGAGGCCGTGAATATCTATCTGAGAAATTTCATAAATCAGTAATGACAAAGGCATTTTGAGACAACTAACAACTCCTAGAACTCCGCAACAAAATGGTGTTGCCGAATGGAGAAATAAAACCTTGCTTAAAATGGTTAGGTCAATGATGGCACAAGCTAATCTCCCAATACAATATGGGGGAGACGCTGATGATCACCGCCATATACTTAACCGAGCATTCAGCACCCAGATCCTCAACACCTTACGCGAAAGCATGGATGTGTAGAAAACTGATGGAATTGGTCGCATCCTGGGGATCCGCAGCCTATATCCATGACACTTCTCAAAATATGGCAAGAGGGTCCCAGGAAAGAAATGTATCTTCACGACAATTCGAAACTCAAAAGGTTTCAGATTATCGTGAGGATTTCATGATCGACCATCGAAATCGAGTCACGAGATGTCACTTTTCAAGACTCACTCGTAGATGATGTTGATAAAAGTCATCATCTATATGAGATAGACGAATAAGGAAATGTAGGTACAAGTCATCAATTTGATGACATTCCTACTGTAGTAACTAATCATGTTTCAACTAGTGGGAGCACAAAAGAGTTGCTTCAACCATCTCAATTGAGTGGGAGATTTGAGATCAAGAATGAGCCAATTTTGATTGGTTGAAGCGATGATGATTCTTAATTACGAAGAAGCATTCGTTCCAAAACTCCTCGTAAGCATTTTCAAATTGAAAAAAAAGTGCAGCAAACAGTTTACATTGTTACACCGCAAGATGATGATGAACTTGAAACCATCAAAGAGGCACTTGAGTGTCTCACAAAAGAAAAATGGAAGGTTGCATTGGAAGAAGAAATAGAATCCATGAAAGTAAATCAAGTTTGGAGCTTGATTGATTTGCCGCCAAGCCGAAAGGCTATTGGGAATAAATGGATTCTCAAGATAAAACGTAAGGCGGATGGTTCTATTGATAGATATAAAGCTCTTCTAGTGGCAAAAGGCTATACCCAAAAAGAAGGTATCGACTAAGAGGAAACTTTTTCACCTATTGTACAGTTTACCTCTATTCGATTACTTCTAGCTATAGTGACAAATTTAAATTTAGAATTGTATCAAATGGATGTAAAAACGCCTTCTTAAAAATGGAGAGCTAGGGATGAAGAAATTATATAGATCAACCTCGTAGGTTTCATTGTCAAAGGTCAAGAGCGCAAAGCTCAGAAGTCAAAGATCTATATATGGCCTAAACAATCATCGACAATGGTACCGGGACATAAGGTAATTTAACTTATGATTTCAAAATGATTGATGAGGACCACTGTGTTTATGTTAAAAGGACTAGTGGCAAATTTGCAATTCTATCTTTATATGTTGACGACAAACTAATAGCTGGAAGTGACAAGGATTATCTTATGGACATCAAAAGATGGTTGTCCACACATTTTGATATGCAAGATATGGGTGAAGAAAATTACATATCAGGAGTAAAAAATTAAGAGAGATCGTTCAAAACAAATTTGGTCAGTCACAAGAGAATTATATCCAAGATTCTCAACGCTTCCATATGAGTAGTCACAAACCCGTGGATACTCCTGCCGTGCTGGGCGAGGCTTTAAGTCTTAATATGTGTCCTAAAAACCCACAAGAACGTGAAGAAATGTCAAGAGTTCCATATGTTAGTACTGTTGGGAGTTTAATGTATGCTATGATGTGCACACGTCTAGACATATGTTTTGTTATTGGACTTGTTAGCCGATATCAATCTAATCCTAGACGAGAGCATTGGAAGGCTGCCAAAAAAATTCTGAGATATCTAAAGGGTACAATGGATTATTGCTTAGCTTATCAAGGGTCGACCACGCTTGGTCGATACTCGCATGCCGATCGGGGGAGGAGACCTTGATCAACGCAACCACTTATGGTTATGTTTTCTTACCAATAAAGGTGTCATATCTCGCGTAGTAAGAAGCAAACTCGCATAGCTTTCACAACAATGGAAGTTGAATTTATTGCATGTTCGGGCGAGTCGCAAGAAGTTGTTCGTTATGAGATTTGGAAATTTGGGTATTCGAGGTGATTGTGTTGGAACCGATCACGCTTACTCGTGGACAATCAAGGTAGCAATTGTACTTACAAAGACCCAACACATAGTAACTAAACACATTGATACCAAGAACAACTACATTAGAGACATCATTGCTAAACAAGAAGTGACAGTACAATACATTTCTAACCATCAAATGGTAGCTGATCCATTAATGAAACCAATTCCAAGATATGTTTATCTTTCACATGTGAATGCCTTGATTACGTGAGGAATATAAGTATCGGGTAGACATCAAGTGAGTACTTGTATTGTACTATTTTACAAATATAAGTAAAGTCTTAAAAAAAATTTTTTATCGACATATATGCACATCATTTTATGATATATTTAAGCTCAACGAAGAAGATGTCACACAGGTCAAAGATTGGCTCACTCACACGAGCAATCGCCTCTAACACTTGAATAGCGAGTAGAGATGAGACTTAAATGTTAGGATCGGTGGCCTCATTAAAAAATGAGATGAGGTTGTTAACCATGCATTCAACAACCAATTTGGATTGATAAATGTCCAAAGTACCCCAGAAAGCTAGATGAGTTCTCGAAAAATCACCAATAAATGAGAGTATTTTATAGAATCTGTGCTAGGCGCTTAGAAGCGATCGAACTTGGGGATCTCGTATACCGCTTCGTAAGACATCATAAAATAGTAAAATCACTATAACACATGATTCATACCATGTGTGTTTTTTCGACTCAAAGGGTAGTGGGAGAATGAATCGTGCTTCCACTGTGCAGGAGACTCCTCAAAAGAGGTTGGAGTTTGACCTCATTATAAAATCTCTTATACCTTTTGCTATTATTTGGAGTTTTTACTTAGTGTTTTGTTGTCTTAGCATGTTACCTATGATTAGGATTGATTCGATCTATGGAAAATGTCTAGATAAGCAACTGAGTATAAATTGCAAATTTTTAGTAGAAAAGGAAGACTATATCTGTTGTATTCATCGGCTAGCCAATCTTGTTGCTTGAGAAACGCCAGACTTACTATGAATACAAAATTGATTTAACATGCTCTTTTAAGGGATTAGAGTTGTTAAAACTATAAAATAGAGACAAGTTTAGGGTACTGCAAGTTAGAAATGATTAAATCTCGAATATTTCACAAAAGGGTTATAGCTACTATGTCATTCCTAACAGATGCATAGTAATGAGCTCACAAATGCAGGCTTACTCGCTAGGTCGCACGACCCATCTACTAGTATGAACTTATTGCTTATATATTGGTATTGCAAAATTTTCGCAATGAGGGTCTAACCCGTCATGTGCGAGTGGGAGATGTTAGAAATTGGCCTACGGCCTATCGACGGGGTTTCCGACTCTAAACCATATATATATATATATATATATATATATATGTATTTGAACCCATGTAACTACATTTGGAAATTCAAACATCGAATGCAAGCTTTATTTTTATTTTTTTCTCTTTGTTAGAAAGGAGAACAAGAAAGATAGATCTCTCTCTGCAAAAAATTTCTTTGGTAAAAAAGAAGTAGATTAGGTCAGAACAATCAGTTTACTCTCTAAGAGTACATTCATCGACCAAGAGCGTGATCGTCGTTGTGGAATCTGAAGTAAAAGGTAAGTAAATCGATCAGCTATAACAAATATAAAGAAAAGAAAAGAAAATTTATTAAGATAAATTTTCATATTTGGTTACACAATACTTTTCCTTTCTATTTTCCTCTCTATTTTATTTTTTATTAATACTTTTCAAATTCTAAATGAAGCTTAAATGAATTTGAAGTTGTAGTGGCTCATACCTAACTCTATATATATATATATACATTGTCTAAGGCATTTATATAGTTGGGCATGTGTGGTTACAAAATGATACTAAAACCGATCCTAATGTAAGGATTTGTTTCTGCTCCATGAGGAAGGGGGATGTATAAATAAACCCGAGAATCAAATATAGCCTAAGATTTTAAAAGCTTAGATCAAGTAGATTGTCTCTCCTCGACCAGGTTCATCTATTCCTTGGCCTTGATCATCAAGGTTCTCTATATCCAATCGCTTGTTTGATATCGCCTACTTTTCCGCCGATCATCGAAACCGTGAAAAATATGGCAATATCATCAGAGTCGCAAGAAATTCATCGTTGTTTAATGATATTGTCATTATCAATCGTAGCTTACAAAAATAAAAGTTTTTATAAATAAATGATTAGTACTCCAATCAATTTCTACCGATTTCATCATCTTCCAAAGCGCTAGCGTAATTCAAAACATGTTTGACAAATTTGGTCGGATATGAGCGGATGGGGCGATGAGCTCCTTTTCTTCGAACTTGTCCGGGACGAGCTCTTCAACATGTATACCTAGTAAGGCAATTAACAATAAATGAATTAATTAAGTTTTGGGTTCGATTATCATAAGGATAAATTCGTCATCTAAATTTTGGCCGACAGAGAGCCTACAATGATAAATGATATTTTGAAAGGTTAAGATAAATGCCACTTCTAAATGTCAGAGCCTCGTGGCTAGAATATGTAGAGCTGTCCCAACTGGTAATGGAATCCGCAAGCTTTCCTTCCTATGAATAATTTGAATGTAAAACAAATTAAATTAATATAATTTTCTGGGTTCTACAATTCATTCATAAATAACCCATAACACATGATCTTTGATTTCATGATATTCACATCATGAGTGTATCAAGAGTTTATTGTTACTAACCCGAATCAATATTTGTTCCTATCCCTTTGCCCTTTCTTTTCATTCTCTGACTATCAATGCATGATGGTAAAAATTTATGTCTCAGAGAGAGCTTCATGGGTAGGGAGAGGACCTTATATACATGGGTTTAAAATTTAAATTCAAACATTTACCCTACCGCTTCCATCGTCGATGCAACCCAAAACCAAATTAATTTCTTTTATTTTATTTATTAAATCCTTTATCACCCGAGTCATATCTAAAATTTACATTCTCCCACTTGACTCGTGTGATAAATACATTTATGATTTAATAAATATACTCATCATAATGCATTACATTAATCGTTATTCATTCATTCATGATTGGTACTATTATAAAGCCATAATTAAGAATAAGAACTAACGAGAGTCATGGAGGTTGTACATCATTATTTTGATATAGTCCCTTCCATGTACTACACAATTAGCTCACACTCAACACGCACTCATAAACGGTAAGACGGCTATGTCCACAATAATGTCTTTGTCAAAGACTTTCCTTTTAACATTCATCCGTATGCAATTATGTATACAAAATGTGATATAAGGAAATTCTCAAAACATATAATTGGAAGCCCAAAGTGTTCAATAAACAATCATCATGAGACTATTACTATAATGTGCTCAAGACTCATAATTTCATGGGAATTTTGATGTCTAGTGGACACTACTGATCATTAAGTCTCAAAACATAAGTTATGTACATA